>CM029012.1:145541522-145663224 GCA_016801055.1 Panax notoginseng | reverse complement strand
CTCTCATGTACGAAGGTTTCCTTGAGCACTTCCCAAGATTCTAATTTCTAAAACAATTTTTGACTTATACCTTTATGTAGGTATCACTGTGAGGTGCTATCCACTGAAGGGACATTTGTCACATTACGGTTGGGACACGAGTCATAGTTGGTATATATTTGTATCCAAACTCACAGCATATGTGTTGTTGTATTTTGTACGACAATTGTTGTAATAAAGTTGTAGTTTATTTTCTGTACCATGTATTTGGCGACTCAGAATAGGTTGGGTGAAATGGACCTATTTTGGGGTTGTCACAATTGAACACTAGATACAGTAAGTAGTGCTTTGGTCAGGATGTTCTTTTGATTGAAATATGAAAAAAGGGAGAAATTTTAAAGAATATAATAATATAAAGAACGTTCTTTTAATTTCAGCAGGGAAACTATCCCCACAAGATCCACTGTTTATGTATGCAGGGTTAGAGCAACCTTTGGATATGGAGGGCTAATGCCCTGAATATGAATGTTTTCATTTGTTTGAATATCAATGCTTTTGTTAGATTTTTGAGTCACCTCCCTATGTTTGAGAGTTTAAAAATTATTGAGTTCAGTCAGCTTATATTCTTGGGTTGCTTTGTGGTTGTTAATTACTTTCTAATCTATACAATAAGGACTATTGAGTTCAGAAATTCACCTATAGTAGAGTCCCTTGAATTTGTTAGAGTCATTTCAGTTGATTAATGGATTTCGTCTGCTGTCTATTTGTTTATGTTTTCATCGTAATTTTGTAAATAAAACCTGATAGCAAATTTTAGAAGGGGTCAAACATATAGAGTTACAAATGATTAATCATTTTATTGTGTTTTGCATAAATGTTGGCAAAATGTTCTATTTGTTTGTTCTCGAAAATAAATTTCAATAATTATTTAGTTGTGTTATTATTTATTGATATCAACATGCATCAGAATTCATTCTTTATTTCGAATCTTGGGGTTTTGCCGAACAAATAATTTTGGGCTGCCCAACCTGTAAATTTTACCTAATAAGTATGATATTACATCTCTTAGGTTTGGCAGTAGCTGAACTGGAATTCTATCATCCTGCTTATATAATAAAAGCCGAGAAGTCCTAGAAATTGATAGCGGGTGCATTGCAGTCTACTTTACACACACACTCCGAGATTTACTATTTTCTTCTTGAATTTATTCAGAAATTGAATTGGGTATTTGATTTGGAGTTTTTTTTTCATGAATTTGTTCAAAAAATGAATGGGTATTGTGTTTTGGGGATTTTTCTTCAAGAAAATTGGGTATGTGATTTGGGTTCTTTCTTCATGAATTTGTTCTAAATGACAAATTTGGTTTGTGATATGGGATTTTATTTTCATCAGTTTGTTCAAAAAGGAATCGTTCACTATGTCTTGATTTTAGACAAAGGTGCATGTGACGCCCCCAAAATAGGTATATATCACCCATTCTGAGTCGCCAAATATATGGTACAGAAATAAATACAACTTCATTAATACAATTATCGTGTAAAATATGACAACACATATACTGTGAGTTTAAATACAAATATTGTCTAATAGATAATATTTAAACTCAAAAGGAGTTCTCATTATAATTATTATCACACTATTTTATAAAATAGTGAGGACTACTAAAACAACCGACTGGAAACATTACTCCACATCCCGACTAGTTCCCACTATATTCTCGCCTACTGAGAAGAAATATAGAAAAAAAAGAAAAAGGGTGAGAGCTCAACTAGCCCAGTAAAGAATATTATGACTAAGATAATATACAACAAATTATCATTAGTCTTCAATAGGGAAAAATTTGATAGGATATAATAGACAACAAGTTTTAGATCAATAATTGCAGCAAAAACAGCAATCTATTAGAAGAGTCAAGTAGGGAATGAATTCTACTATCTTCTAGAATTTAAAAGTCCATCATCAATATTTTATCCCTATAACATCAATCAATATACATCTTGAATCAAATATTCATCTTTGCACTACAGGCCAACTGTGACGCCCCCAAAACAGGTATACATCACCCATCTTGGGTCGCCAGATACATGGTTCAGAATTCAAATACAACTTAATTATACAACAGTCGTGTAAAATACAATAAAATATATACTATGAGTTTTAATACAAATATTATCATCTAGACAATATCCACACTCAATGGAGTCCTTATTACAATTATTATCACACTTATTCCATAGAATAATGAGGACTACTAAAGCCACTTATACCGGATCATCACTCCATTCCCCGACTCGTCCAAGCTATATTCTCATTTCCTGAATAGAACAATGAAAGAAAGGGTGAGCTCAACTCGCCCAGTAAGAAATATTATGACTAAGATGATGCAGAATAAATTATCTTTAGCCTTCAACAGTACAACAACTGATAGAATACAATAGACAACAAGTTTTAGATCAACAACTGCAGCGGAATAAGCAATCCATTAGAAGAGTCAAGTAGAGCATAAAATCTACTATCTTCTATGATTTAGAAAGTTTTTCATCAACTTTATCGCTGAGACTCAGCTTAAAAAAAATCGAATCATCCCTGCATCACGGCAAAGGATATTCATATAATCATCAAAGGTCATGCTTACACCGAATTATCCCTGGTAATAATCATACCAACAACTGTCCATCAATGAACTACAGGTCAATGTGGACTTTTACCACATCATTCGTCACATTGCGATCATGATTATACCGAATAATCACTGGTCATAATCATACCAAGTCCATCTATGCATGTAAGCCAAAGATGACTTTAATCACAATATAAGCATGAGGATGATGACAATGATATAATAATTCAATAAAACAAGTTCAATGATAAATTTTAAAAAATTTATAATTTAATTTATCCAGCAATCAATAACGTCTAAATTGTCAACATGATACTGCTTTGTGGAGTAAAATTCAAGAATAATATTCATGTACCAAAAATAATTTGGATAGAAAAGAAATATATTTTTTGGGTAAATAGTACCCCGTGAATAGTACTTCAGGAATAGTACCTCATGAATAGTACCCCGACATGAAAAGTACCCCAAATATCCGAGTGAATAATATTTGGGTGAATAGTAACCCATGAATAGTAACTCGTGAATAGTACTCCGACACGAAAAGTGCTCCGAATACCCGAGTGAATAATACTAGAATGAATAGTAACCATATGACGCCCCCAAAATAGGTATACATCACCCATTCTGAGTCGCCAAATATATGGTACAGAAACAAATACAACTTCATTACTACAATTATCGTGCAAAATACGACAACACATAAACTGTGAGTTTAAATACAAATATTATCTAATAAACAGTATTAAAACTCAAAAGGAGTCCTCATTATAATTATTGATACACTATTTTACAAAAATAGTGAGGATTGCTAAAACAACTTTCCAGAACCATCACTCCATACCCCGGCTAGTTCCTGCTATATTCTCACCTCCTAAGAAGAAAGATGGAACAAAAAAGAAAAGGGCGAGCTCAACTAGCCCAGTAAAGAATATTATGACTAAGATAATATACAGCAAATTATCATTAGTCTTCAACAGGAAAAAATCTGATAGAATATAATAGACAACAAGTTTTAGATCATCAACTGCAGTAGAAATAATAATTCATTAGAAGAGTTAAGTAGAGAATGAAATCTACTATCATCTATGAATTTAAAAGTCTATCATCAATATTTTATCCCTGTAACATCAATCAATATACATCTTGAATCAAATATTCATCTTTGCACTACGGGCCAAAGATATTCATTTATATCACCAGCTGGCCATATTCATTTCAACACCTGTTCATCTTTGCACTACGGGCCAAAGAAATTCATCAGGTAATCATTCATCTTTGCACTACAGGCCAAAGATATTCATCAAGTATCACTATTAAGGACTGAGGATGATGAAAAATATTTTAGAGAACGAATCCAGTACGATAAAAGGATAAAGTTTAGAGATTCGTACTTTAGATAATTCAAGTTTAAAAATACTCCATAATAAAATATAATAGAGAAAAATTCAAGAATGACGATCAAAACATGGATACAATCAAAGATAGTAACCATAATAGACATCTGGGACAAAGAAGAGAAAATTCCATTTTTCGGCGTGAATAGTGCCATATACGTGAATAGTAACCCCGACACAAAAGTTTTAAATTTAATAAAAAGTTCAGACCAATATTTTAGCATAATGATATTGAAAGAAATAATACCATTTATAAAAAAATAAAATCCCTTACCTCAAAATACAGTATTTCTGACCGGAATATCGGATATGACGCTGAAAAAAATTTGCACTGAATAGCAACTCTCAAAGTATCTAAATACTCATAAAATACACTCGATAATATATATATAGAGAGAGAAAACTTGTTTCTGGTGTGATTTTTCAATTCTAACTCAGCATCCTATTTATAGGAAAATGTTAGAACGCTGAAGCAGACTACCTGATGGCTTTACTTACTACTATTCCCGCCCACCACTTTTGAAATAAAATTTCAGCATATTTCTCACCAACCAAAAGTGGGGCCCACCAATTTTAGAAATTTCCAAAATATTTTAAATAATCAGTAACTTCAATAATTCATATAAAATAGCCCTTTATTAGAAAAATTTGAATCTCATGTCCATTCCACACGAAATCGAATTCTTTACAACTTTGTAGCTTTAAGTTTTTCCAAATTCCAAACCGAAAATATCCAAAATTCATAAACGGTTGATTTTCAATACCTCATAAAATTCATAACAAATCATACGTTAATTTTTTAACGGTTCAAAATTTGTGGACATATACTCAACTTATATATGTATAACATATCCAAAAATCACAACGATCCAATGGTCGGATTAAAATTATAACTTACGCAATAGAGCTTTAAGAACACTATTTTGATTTTTAAAATCTCCATTCCGACAAAATACTGATAAAACACTGTAAGACCCCAACTTTTATAAATAAAGATGAATTTTCTATAAATATCATTTTTAAATATTATAGAGTGAAATTGATATAATGTTGTAGTTGTGGGTAATATTTATAAATTTTGCAAAGTGCGCAAGTTGCTATATAATATTCGATTGGCCGGGAAATATTCGTTTTAACAGGAAATATTCGTACGACGACACAATCATTGGTGGACCCTACAACGAAATTATTGTCGAATTGAGAAAATGATAAAAATACTTTATGAAAATAACGGCGGAAGTTTTACCATTATTACCGTTGAACTACTCGGTAGTAAAAGTACAGTAATACGCACGGTTGCATAGTAACACACGGTATTGATTATTGATGCTTACGTGATAAGTCACTCAGTTTTATTTTATTGGTATTATTAATGTAATAAAACAGAAAAGCGTTTTATATAAAACAAAATACTTTTATAAAGTTATTCGTTTTATTAGGCTAATAGTAAATTTTTTTTATATAAAACAGAATACTTTTATAAAATTATCTGTTTTATTAGACAATAATTAGAATATATTATATTTTATTATGCATAGTATTTGTATAGTGCCTGCATAGTATTTGCATAGTAAAATCTTTTATAAAGTTATTCGTTTTATTAGATTATAAATAGAATATATTATATTTTATTTAAAAGATTTTGCTTTAAATATGGACCGTCAGATTAAAGTAAATCAATCTAGACCGTTCATGAGTTAGTTATTATGCAGTCCATTTTTTCTATAAATAGAAGCTCATTCCTTCATTATTTTCTTACGAATTCACTGAAACTCTAGAGAGAGAAACTATCGAGAGATAGAAGAAAAGTATTCTGCTACTTCGCTACTCCGATATCAAGTTTTTTTTACGGTAAGGGATATTATTTGTTGTACTCGTAAGGAGTATTATTTTCTTTTGTATTCATGAAGAGAACTTTTGTTATTCCATTCTTTATTATTCTGATAGAATAACCAGTATATGCGGACTACCCTATACTTGGTGACATTCTTCTATTATTCTATCTTCATTATTATTCTGTTAGAATATCCTGTCTGTGCGTTTTACGCTAGACCTGGTTCCGTCTTTACTATTATTCTGTTGGAATATCTTATTTGTGCGTTTTACGCCGGACCTGGTTCTATTATTTATTATTCTGTCGGAATATCCTGTCTGTGCGTTTACGCCAGACCTGATTTCATTATTTATTATTCTGTCGGAATATCCTGTCGGTGCATTTACGCATGACCTGGTTCCATTATTTATTTTCCTGTTGGAATAACCCGTCTGTGCGATCTATTGCATGCGTGGTGATTTCTTTTATTATTCCATTCTTTATTCAGTTGGTTAAAGTTTTGACTTTTATACTCCATGAAATTAGTGGAATATCCTTGATATTTGCGCTTCATCCAGTATCTTTTCATGAAAATATTCTTTCGAGCATTCTTGAATTTTACTCCACAAAGCAGTATCATGTTGACAATTTGGACGTTATTGGTTCCTGGATAAATTAATTCTTGAACTTATTTTATTGAATTCTTATATCATTGTCATCATCCTCATGTTTATATTCTGTTGAAAGTCATCTGTGGCATGTAGTGCATAGATGGACTTGGTATGATTATGACCAGGGATTATTCGGTGTAATTATGACCGTAATGTTATAAATGATGTGGTAAAAGTCCTCATTGGCCCGTAGTGCATTGATGGACAGTTGTTGGCATGATCATGACCATTGATGAATACACGAATATCCTTGGCTCGTAGTGCATGGATAATTTGTGGTTGTGATACTAATGAATATCTTTGGCCGTAGTGCAGGGATGATGTGGATTATTTATTAAGCTGAGTCCCATCGATAAAAGTGATGAAAAAACCTTTTAAATCATAGAAGATAGTAGATTTTATTCTCTACTTGACTCTTCTAATCGGTTGCTTGTTCCGCTGCAGTTAAACTTGATGTTTGTTATATTGTATCAGTTTAACATTGTTTAAGACTAATGATAATTTATTCTTCATTATCTTAGTCATAATATTTTTTACTGGGCTAGTTGAGCTCACCCTTTCTTTCATTGTTCTCTTCAGGAAATGAGAATATAGCTGGAACGAGTCAGGGAACGGAGTGATGGACCAAATGATAGTATTAGTAGTCCTCACTATTATGTTAAATAGTGTGATAATAAATGTAACGAGGACTTATTTTGAGAGTGGATATTGTCTAGAAGACAGTATTTGTATTAAAACTCACAGCTCTCTTGTCGTATATTAACGATTGTATTTGTATTCTGTACCATGTATTTGGCGACTCAGAATAGGTGATGTATACCTATTTTGGGGGCGTCACAGTTGGTATCAAAGCCTAGGGATATGATCCCAGGCTAAGATGTGAGACCAGAACTAGGAAGGGAGAGACGGGAAATTCCTTCGCCCGTATGACCTACCTAAGTTTATTTGGTATTTAATTGGTCGATCAGAGTATAGAGATAATATGTGATATGTTATTTAACCCTTGTTTTGTGAAAGTATTTGAAAATGACATCCTAGAATGTTGAGAATAGCAATAGAGCACAGGCGACTGTTGATTCACCACATATCAATAATCAGGATAATGTGCATCAGGAAGGCGATAAGCCTCATACAAACAACAACACTGACCAAATGATGAATGATGGAATGTTCAGAGGCTTTATGCAATTCATGCAACAGCAGGCGAGAGCGGTTCCTGGCCAAAATATAGGTAGAAACACTGAAAACTCTCGGACGGTCACCGCCAAACAGTTCAAGGAGCTGGGACCACCGGAGTTTATTGGAAAACCAAAACCACTTAAGGCGGAAACGTAGATAAAGTAGATCACCAAGATATTTGATGTCTTGGGATGCGCCGAGGAGCAAAAGGTTTCCTTTGCCACCTTTATGTTGCGAGGAGAGGCATATTACTGGTGGGAATCGGTAAAGCGTACTCAACCTGCTGCACTGAAGATGTCTTGGGAGAAGTTCCAAGAACTGTTCAATGACAAGTACTTTCCTTAAAGTATTCATCACATGAAGGAGGTAGAGTTCATCAAGTTGGAGCAGAATAATATGACCGTGTCGTAGTACGAAGCTAAGTTTGCCGAGCTGTCCCGGTTTGCGTCCCACTTGGTGGATAATGAAGAGAGAATGACGCGGATGTTTTTAAGAGGTTTGAAGCCGAAGATACGTCAACATCTTATTTCTCATAAACTGTGTTTGTATTCAGATGTTGTAAATAGGGCTTAGTTAGTGGAGCGCGATAACGAGTCAACACAACTAAAAGAGAGCAACAGGCAAAATGATAATACCAGTGAAAGCAGTCATCGAAGCGGTGACAACAAGCGTGGAGGGAATCAGCAGGCCAGAAATGGTAACCACTTCGGTGGTAATCATGGCCAAAACAATAAGAATGAATATTTCAAGAAGAGGAGATTCAACAATAATGGAAAGACGTCAGCACCCGTGGTTAAGGAAAGAGAACGACCACCGATCATATGCTTCAAATACGGAGGGGAGGGATACATCAGTCCAAACTGCGCGATGCCGTCCGAAGCATGTTATAATTATGGAAGAGAAGGTCACCTAGCCCGATTTTGTCGTTCACCGAAGACAAGTTCAGCTAGGATGGAGGCACCAAAGGACGTCCCAGAAAAGTCAAAACCGGTAGTTCAAGGGAGAGTGTTTGTTGTGATCTCCCAAAAAGTAAGGAACCCGAACGAGGTCATCACGGGTAAGCTTATCATAAACTCTAGCGAAGTCTATACCTTATTTGATACCGGTTCTACCCATTCTTTTATTTCTCCTATTTGTGCTCAACGATTAAATTTGACTCCAGAGAAATTAGACTTTGACTTATCTGTGGAAACTCCGTTGGGAGAAACTTTCATTACATCCACCGTTTATAAGTCTTGTTTAGTTCAAATCGGTACCTTCACATTACCTGTCGATCTTATTTCATTGAAAATACTTGCATTTGATGTAATTCTAGGGATTGATTGGTTAACTACTCATCATGCAAAAATTAATTATTTTCGTAAGGTTGTTAGCTTTCATATTCCTAATCATCACTGTCATCTCAAGCCATAAAGTTATTCATTTATTTAAAAACGGATGTCAAGATTTCTTAGCTCATGTCACGGATCTAAACAAAAATACTTTAGTTTTGAATGATATTTCTATTGTTAATGAATTTCCTGACGTATTCCCTGAAGAACTTCCTGGCCTACCCCCAGAGTGTGAAATTAAATTTTGTATCGACCTTGAACCCGGTACAAAACCCATTTCTAAAGCCCCATATCAAATGGCTCCTATTGAACTTCAGGAGTTAAAGACCCAACTGCAGGAATTGTTAGACATTGGCTCTATTCATCCTAGTACTTCTCCTTGGGGTGCTCCTGTTCTAATCGTGAAGAAAAAAGATGGGAGTATGCGACTGTTCTCGTACTGAGACACAGTCATGTTGTTTTGTTCTAGTATGATAAACTCTACCTCCTTCATATGACGAATACTTTCAAGAAAGTACTTATCATTGAACAGCTTCTGAAACGTTTCCCAAGACATACTGAGCGCGACAGGCTGGGTACGTTTCACAGATTTCCACTAGTAATCTGTCTCACCACGGAACATAAAAGTGGCGAATGGAACCTTCTGTTCTTCCGTGCATCCCAAGACATCGACTATCTTGGTAATTTGCTTGACCCACGTTTCTGCCTTAATCGGATCCGACTTTCTCCAAAATTCTGGTGGTTCCAACTCTTTAAACTGCTTGGCTGTGACAAACCGCACGTTCTATCATTTCCACCCTTATTTTGTATACGAGTCTCCCTCATCTGATTTTGCACGAACTGCAAAAAGCTTCTAAACATCCCATCATTCATCATTTGTTCGGTAGTGTTGTTTACAGGAGGAATATTGCCTTCCTGTTGCACATTCCCCTGGGTGGTGATCAAATGTGTCTCCACGGTCTCATTTACTCCATTGTTAATGTTCTCAGCAGCCATTCATAAATACTGCCATAAAACAAGGGTTATTTAAACAAATTAACATATCACATAATATCTCTATATTATGACCGACCAACAAATAAGCTTAGGTAGGACACACTAGCGAAGGATTTACTCGTCTCTCCCCTCCTAGATCTATTCCCCGATCTCCACCAGAGACCATATTCCTAAGCACTGATACCAACTGTGACGCCCCCAAAATAGATATACATCACCCATTCTGAGTCGCCAAATACATAGTACAGAAACAAATACAACTTCATTACTATAATTATCGTGTAAAATACGACAACACATAAACTGTGAGTTTAAATACAAATATTATCTAATAGACAGTATTAAAACTCAAATGAAGTCCTCATTATAATTATTGATACACGATTTTATAAAAATAGTGAGGACTGCTAAAACAACTTTCTAGAACCATAACTCTATACCCCGGCTAGTTCCTTCTATATTCTCACCTCCTAAGAAGAAAGATGGAACAAAAAGGAAAAGGGTGAGCTCAACTAGCCCAGTAAAGAATATTATGACTAAGATAATATACAACAAATTATCATTAGTCTTCAACAGGGAAAAATCTGATAGAATATAATAGACAACAAGTTTTAGATCATCAACTGCAGCGGAAATAATAATTCATTAGAAGAGTTAAGTAGAGAAAGAAATCTACTATCATCTATGAATTCAAAAATCCATCATCAATATTTTATCCCTGTAACATCAATCAATATACATCTTGAATCAAATATTCATCTTTGCACTACGGGCCAAAGATATTCATTTATATCACCAGTTGATCATGTTCATCTCAACAGCTGTTCATCTTTGCACTACGGGCCAAAGATATTCATCAGGTAATCATTCATATTTGCACTACAGGCCAAAGATATTCATCAAGTATCACCACTAAGGACTGAGGATGATAAAAAATATTTTAGAGAACGAATCCAGTACGATAAAAGGATAAAGTTTAGAGATTCGTACTTTAGATAATTCAAGTTTAAAAATACTCCATAATAAAACATAATTGAGAAAAATTCAAGAATGACGATCAAAACATGAATACAATCAAAGATAGTAACCATAATAGACATCTGGGACAAAGAAGAGAAAATTTTATTTTTCGGTGAATAGTGTCGTATACGTGAATAGTGTAAGACCCCAACTTATTAATATATGAAATTAAATTTCCTCTATTTATTATTTTGAAATAGAAAGGGTTGATTTGATTAATGTGGTTAGTTATGGGTAAAATGCGCAAATATTTCAAATAAGCAAGTGGTTATAAAATATTCATTTTTGGTCGGTGAATATTCGTTTGGTCGTGGAATATTCTTGCTGTCGGGGAATATTCGTACGACGGCGCAGCCTTGTGTGGGCCCCATAACGGAAAGCGATTGGATGAAGAAAACGACAAGTATAAGTTGTTTATAATTAACGGCGTAGTTGTTACCGTTAATACTGTTGGAATACCTGGTGGTTAAAATACAGTAGCACACGGATTGCACAGTATTTTTGAATTATTGATTCTTACGAAGGAAGGCACTACTCAATAATTATTACAGTAGTTACTGTTCAATATTTTATTTTATTGATTCAATAATTGCTGCGTTGATATTTTATATTATTGTTGTTTCAATAATTGTTGCTGCACAGTATTTTCTATTATCAGATCAATAATTCATATTATTTAAATAATATTATTAGATAGCATTATTGGCAATGTCTAGAAATTTATGTTTAAGGAGAAGTTTGGTCATCTAATTACGCACTAGTAAGGAGAAATCCTTATTGGAAAGCCCCCTCTTTCTTGGGAACGGCCTGGTTGTCATAAATGTGATTCTGTAATATTATTTGTGAATAATTAATTATTGATTCATATGGTAAGGAAATATTTATTTTATGTGAATATAAATGTTGGATAAATTTATTGTGGTTAAAAATGAAGGAGTTAATGTTGAGGTGTTTTATCAGAATGGAGGTATTAAAAATCAAATCAGGATTTTTTGAGAAATATTACGGGGGTTATAATTTTTAATCTGACCGTTGGATCGTGATAATTTTTGGATATATTATGCATATATAAGTTGAGTATATGTCCACAAATTTTGAACCGTTAAAAATGAACGTATGATTTGTTATGAATTTTAAAAGATGACTAGTTAAGAAATTATTGAAGTTTCGGAATTTATCATTTTGATAAAAAATTCTAGAATTGGTGGGCCCCACTTTTGGTTGGTGAGAAATGTGTTAAAAAATTTATTCAAATGTGGTGGGTGGGAATAGTAGCAGGTAAAGCCATCAGGTTGCAGGTCAAGTCTGCTTCGGCGTGCTAATATTTTCCTATAAATAGAGGGCAAAGTTAAAATTAAAAATCACACCAGAAACAAGTTTTCTCTCTTTTTCTCTCTATATTATGGAGCGTATTCTTGTGAGTATACTTTGAGTGTTGCTATACAGTGCAAGTTTCTGTCAGCACTATATCCGAAATTCAGTCAGAAGTACGGTTATTTTGAGGTAAGGGATATTATTTTCTTCTTAAATGATATTATTTTCTTCAATATCATTATGCTGAAATATTGATATGAACTTTTTATCAAATTTGAAACTTTTTGTGTCGGGATTACTATTCACGTATACGGCACTATTTACGTATACAACACTATTCACGAATACGGCACTATTCATCGAAAAATAAAAAAAATTTTGTTCAAGATGTCTAATATGGTTAATATATTTGATTGTATCCATGTTTTGATCTTTATTTTTGAATTCTGCTTCACAATTGATTATTATGAAGTATTATTGATCTTGGATAAACTGTTATACGAATCCCTACTATTTGTCCTTCTGTCTCACTGGATTCGTTTTCTTTAAGATATTATTCATCATCCTCAGTCCTAAATGATGATATTACTGAATATCTTTGGCATGTAGTGCAAAGATGAATGATTAACTTATGAATATCTTTGGCTCGTAGTGCAAAGATGAACAGGTATTGAGTTGAACACGACCGACTGGTGATACAAATGAATATCTTTGGCCTATAGTGCAAAGATGAATATTTGATTAAAGATGGTTATTGATTGTTGTTATAGGGAAAAAATATTGATGATGTACTTTTAAATCTTAGAAGATAGTAGAACTCATTCTTTACTTAACTCTTCTAATGGTTTACTGTTTCCGCTGCAGTTCTTGATCTAAAACTTGTTGTCGATTATATTCTATCAGATTTTTCCCTGTTGAATACTAATGATAATTTGTTGTATATTATCTTAGTCATAATATTTTTTACTGGGCTAGTTGAGCTCACCCTTTTCCTTTTTGTTCCATTTTTCTTCTTGGGAGGTGAGAACATAGCAGGATCTAGTCGGGGTATAGAGTGATGGTTCTAAAAAGATGTTTTAGTAGTCCTCACTATTTTTATAAAATAGTGTTTGAATAATTGTAATGGAGACTTATTTGAGTATGGATATTGTCTAGAAGATAATATTTGTATTAAACACACAGTATGTGTTGTCGTATTTTGCATGACAATTGAATTATTGAAGTTGTAGTTTACTTTTTGTACCATGTATTTGGTGACTCAGAATGAGTGTTGTATACCTATTTTGGGGGCATCACAGTTGGTATCAGAGCTTAGGGATATGATCCCTGGCTGAGATGTGAGACAAGAACTAGGAGGGGAGAGACGGGGAATTCCTTCGCTAGTATGACCTGACTAAGTTTATTTGGTCGGTCAGAGTATAGGGATAATATATAACATGATTATTAACCCTTGTTTTATGGCAGTATTTAAGAATGGCAGCTGAGAATGTTAATAATGGAGTAAATCAGACCGTGGAGACACCTTTGATCACCACCCAGGGGAACGTGCAACAGGAAGGCAATATTCCTCCTGTAAACAACGTTACCGAGCAAACGATGAATGATGGAATGTTTAGGAGCTTTTTGCAGTTCATATAAAATTAGACGAGGGAGACTCGTGTGCAGAATACGGGTGGAAATGATAACAACGTGCGGTTTGACACAGCCAAGCAGTTCAGAGAATTGGGACCACCAGAATTTAAGGGAAAGCTGAATCCGATCATGGCGGAAGCGTGGATCAAGCAACCGAGGAACCACAACCAGGGTCATACCGGTGGCGGCAGTCATCGAAGCAATGAAAACCAGCAGGGAGGAAAATATTTAGACAAAAGCGGTAACCACTCTGGTGGTAATCGTGGCCTTGATAATAGAAGGAGTGAGTCGGGAGGAGATTTCAACAAGAGAAAGTACAACAATGATAACGTGAAGACGTCAGGACAAACATCAACTGCTTTTAGGGGAGGAGAACGAGCACCGGTCGTTTGTTACAAATGCGGAAAGGAGGGACACATCAGCCCAAACTGCCCACAACAGTTCAAGGTATGTTATAATTGTGGAAAGGAAGGTCATATAGCTAAAGATTGTCTTGTTGTGAAACCAAGTTTAACGGGGATAGTGACTCCGAAGGTTGTTTCGGACAAGTCAAAGTCGGTGGTTCCTAGAAGGGCGTTTGTCGTGACTGCCCAAAACGCGAGGAACCCAAACGAGGTGATCACGGGTAAGCTAATCATAAACTCTTGTAAATACCTTATTAGATACCGGTTCTACCCATTCTTTTATCTCTCTTGCTTGTGCTCAACGTTTAAACTTGACTCCGGAAAAATTAGACTTTGACCTATCTGTGGAGACTCCGTTAGGAGAAACTTTTATTACATCTACAGTTTATAAATCTTGCTTAATCCAAGTTGACACAATCACATTACCTGTTGACCTTATCTCTTTAAAGATATTTGCTTTTGATGTGATTTTAGGAATTGATTGGTTAACTACTCATCATGCCAAAATTGATTTTTTTCGTAAGGTTATTAGTTTTCATATTCCTAACCAACCTGTTATGCGAATTTAAGCAACCAAACCACTAAAGTCAATCACTGTCATTTCAAGCCATAAAGCTATTCGTTTATTGAAAAATGGATGTCAAGCTTTCTTAGCCCATGTCACGGACTTGAACAAAAACACGTCATATTTGAATAAAATTTATGTTGTTAATGAATTTCCTGACGTATTTCCTGAAGAACTTCCCGGTCTACCCCCAGAACGTGAAGTTGATTTCTTTATTGACCTTGAACCTGGAACAAAGCCCATTTCTAAAATCCCATATCGAATGGCTCTTATTGAACTTCAGGAGTTAATAGTCCAATTACAGGAGTTGTTGGACATCGGTTTTATTCGTCCTAGTACATCTCCTTGGGGTGCTCCTGTTTTATTCGTAAAGAAGAAAGACGGGAGTATGCGACTTTGTATCGATTATCGAGAATTAAACTATGTCACCATCAAGAATAGGTATCCGCTACCTCGCATTGATGACCTGTTCGACTAGTTGTAAGGAGCACAATTCTTTTTAAAGATCGATCTTCGTTCTGGATATCATTTGCTGAAGATTAAAACTGAGGATATTCTAAAGATTGCCTTCAAAACTTGGTACGTGCATTATGAATTCTTAGTCACGTCTTTTGGATTGACTAATGCTCCTGCTGCCTTCATGGATATGATGAACCGTGTATTCAAAGAATATTTAGATCAGTTCGTTGTTGTCTTTATTGATGAAATCCTCATCTATTCCAAAAGCCGTGAAGATCATGAGCACCATTTGAAGCTGGTACTACAAAGGCTTCGTGATAACAAGCTATATGCTAAGCTGAAGAAATGCGAGTTCTGGCTTGAGGAAGTAGCATTCCTTGGGCACGTGGTGTCAAAACATAGAGTATCTGTCGACCCGGCGAAGATTGAAGCCATACAAAGTTGGGAGCAACCGAAGTCGGTGACCGAAGTACGTAGCTTTCTGGGCTTAGCTGGGTATTATCGGAGATTCGTGGAAGGATTTTCTAGAATCGCCACTCCGTTAACTCAGCTGACTCGTAAGGATACAAAATTCGGTTGGAGCGAGGATTGTGAGAAGAGTTTTCAAGAACTCAAGAGGAGACTCATTTTGGCACCTGTTCTGACAATACCATCTGGTTCGGATGGATTTGTTATCTACAGTGATGCTTCAGGCAAAGGGTTAGGATGTGTTCTCATGTAACATGAGAAAGTCATAGCCTATGCATCGCGACAACTCAAAGAATATGAGAGGAATTATCCTACTCATGATTTGGAGTTGGCAGCAGTCATTTTCGTGTTGAAGATTTGGAGACACTACCTGTATGGGGAGAAAGTGGAGATCTATATGGATCATAAAAGCCGCAAATATTTCTTCACCCAAAAGGAACTCAACATGCGGCAACGACGTTGGCTTGAGCTGTTGAAAGATTACGATCATACCATCCAATATCATCCTGGAAAAGCGAACGTAGTAGCTGACGCATTGAGTAGAAGATCATATGCGGGTACGAGTTGTAAGACCCCAACTTTTATAAATAAAGATGAATTTTCTATAAATATCATTTTTGAATATTATGGAGTTAATTTGATATAATGTTATAGTTGTGGGTAATATTTATAAATTTTGCAAAGTACGCAAGTTGTTATATAATATTCGATTGGTCGGGGATTATTCGTTTTAACAGGGAATATTCGTACAACGGCACAATCATTGGTGGACCCCACAACAAAATTATTGTCGGATTGAGAAAGCGACAAAAATATTTTATTAAAAATAACGGCGGAAGTTTTACCATTGATACTGTTGAACTACTCGGTAGTAAAAGTACAGTAATACGTGTGGTTGCATAGTAGCACACGATATTAATTATTAATACTTATGTGAGAAGTCACTCAGTTTGATTCAATTATTGTCAGCTAATAATATGAATTATTTAGCGATAATGACGTTTTGTTTTATTCGTATTATTAACGTAATAAAATAGAAACATCTTTTTATATAAAACAGAATACTTTATTAAAGTTATTCTATAAATAGAATATATTATATTTTATTTAAAAAAAATTTCTTTAAATATGGACCGTCAGATTAAAGTAATCAATCTAGACCGTTCATGGATTAGTTACTATGCATTCTATTTTTCTATAAATAGCAGCTCATTCCTTCATTATTTCTTACGAATTCACTGAACTCTAGAGAGAGAAACTATAGAGAGAGAAGAAGAGTATTCTGCTACTTAACTACTTCCTTATTTCAGTTCTTCTTTAAAACGGTAAGGGGCGTTATTCTTTCTTATTCATGAAGAGAACTGTTGTTATTCCATTTCTTATTATTATGTTGGAATAACCTGTATACGCGGTCTACCCTATACTTGGTGACATTCTTCTATTATTCTGTTGGAACATCCTGTCTGTGTGTTTTACACCGGACCTGGTTCCGTTTTTATTATTATTCTGTTGGAACATCCTGTCTGTGTGTTTTACACCGGACCTGGTTCCGTTTTTATTATTCTGTTGGAACATCCTGTCTGTTGTTTTACACCGGACCTGGTTCCGTCTTGTTATTATTCTGTTGGAACATCTTGTCTGTGTGTTTTACACCGGACCTGGTTCCATTATTTATTATTCTGTCGGAATATCCTGTCTGTGCGTTTACGCCGGACCTGGTTCCATTATTTATTATTCTGTTGGAATAACCTGTCTGTGCGGTCTATCGCATGCATGGTGATTTCTTTTGTTATTCCATTCTTTATTATACTCAGTTGGTTAAGTTTTGACTTCTATACTCCATAAAATTTGTGGAATATCCTTGATAATTGCGTTTCATCCAGTATCTTTTCATGAAAATATTCTTCTAAGCATTCTTGAATTTTACTCCACAAAGCAGTATCATGTTGACAATTTGGACGTTGTTAATTCTTGGATAAATTAATTCTTGAACTTGTTTTATTGAATTCTTATATCATTGTCATCATCCTCATGTTTATAAAATGTTGAAAGTCATCTGTGGCCTGTAGTGCATAGATGGACTTGGTATGATTATGACCAGGGATTATTCGGTATAATCATGACCGTAATGTTACAAATGATGTGGTAAAAGTCCTCATTGGCCCGTAGTGCGTTGATGGACAGTTGTTGGCATGATCATGACCATTAATGAATACACGAATATCCTTGGCCGTAGTGCAGGGGTGATTCGATGATGTGGATTATTTTATTAAGCTGAGTCCCAGCGATTACAGTGTTGAAAAACTTTTTAAATCATAAAAGATAGTAGAATTTATTTTCTACTTGACTCTTTTAATGGATTGCTTGTTCCGCTGCAGTTAAACTTGATGTCTATTATATTTTATCAGTTTAACATTGTTGAAGACTAATGATAATTTATTCTGCATTATCTTAGTCATAATATTTCTTACTGGGCTAGTTGAGCTCACCCTTTCTTTCACTGTTCTCTTCAGGAAATGAGAACGTAGCCGGGGCAAGTCGGGAAACGGAGTGATGGTCCGAATGATAGTATTAGTTAGTAGTCCTCACTATTCTATGTAATAGTGTGTTAATAAATGTAATGAGGACTCCTTTTGAGTATAAATACTCTCTAGAAGATAATATTTGTATTCAAACTCGCAGTTTATGTTTTGTCGTATTGTCCACGACAGTTGTATTAGTTAGTTGTATTTGTATTCTATACTATATATCAGACGACCCAAGATGGGTGAAGTATACCTAATTTTGGGGGCGTCACAGTTGGTATCAAAGCTTAGGGATATGATCCCTGGCTAAGATGTGAGAATAGAACTAGGAGGGGAGAGACGGAGAATTCCTTCGCTAGTATGACCTACCTAAGTTTATTTGCATGGTATTTAATTGGTCGGTCATAATATAAGGATAATATATGACATATCAATTAACTTTTATTTTGTGACAGTATCTGAAAATGGCATCTGAGAATGTTGAGAATAGCAATGGAGCACAGGCGACTGTTGATTCACCACATATCAATAATCAGGATAATGTGCATCAGGAAGGTGACAATCCTCATGCAAACAACAACACTGACCAGATGATGAATGATGGAATGTTCAGAAACTTTATGCAGTTCATTCAACAGCAGGCGAGAGCGGCTCCTGTCCAAAATATAGGTGGAAACACTAAAAACTCTCGGACGGTCACCGCTAAACAGTTCAAGGAGCTGGGACCACCAGAGTTTAAGGGAGTGCCAAAACCACTTATAGCGAAAACATGCATAAAACAGATTACCAAGATATTTGATGTCTTAGGATGCTCCGAGGAGCAAAAGGTTCCCTTTGCCGCCTTTATGTTGCGAGGAGAGGCAGATTACTGGTGGGAATCGATTAAGCGTACTCAACCTGCCGCACTGAAGATGTCTTGGGAGAAGTTCCAAGAGTTGTTCAATGACAAATACTTTCCCGAAAGCGTTCGTCACATGAAGGAGGTGGAGTTCATCAAATTGGAGCAAAATAATATGACCGTGTCGCAGTACGAAGCCAAGTTTGCTGAGTTGTCCCGGTTTGCGTCCCACTTGGTGGATAATGAAGAGCGAATGACGCGAATGTTTTTGCGAGGTTTGAAACCTGAGATACGTCAACATCTTATTTCTCATAAACTGTGTTTGTATTCAGATGTTGTGAATAGGGCTCAGTTAGTGGAGCGCGATAAAGAGTCAACGCAACCAAAAGAGAGCAGTCGATAAAATGATAATACCAGTGAGAGCGGTCATCGAAGCGGTGACAACAAGCGTGGAGGGAATCAACAGGCCAGAAATGGTAACCACTTCGGTGGTAATCAGGGCCAAAACAATAAGAATGGTCATTTCAAGAAGAGGAGATTCAACAATGATGGAAAGACGTCAGCACCAACACCCGTTGTTAAGGAAGGAGAACGACCATCTATCATATGTTTCAAATGCGGAGGGGAGGGACACATCAGTCCAAACTGCGCGATGCCGTCTAAAGCATGTTATAATTGTGGAAGAGAAGGTCATTTAGCTCGATTTTGTCATTTACCAAAAACAAGTTCAGCCAAGATGGAGACACCAAAGGCCGTCCCAGAAAAGTCAAAACCGGTAGTGCAAGGGAAAGTATTTGTTGTGACCTCCCAGAAAGCAAGGAACCCGAATGAGGTCATCACGGGTAAGCTTATCATAAATTCTAACGAAGTCTATACTTTATTTGATACCGGTTCTACCCATTCTTTTATTTCTCCCACTTGTACTCATCGATTAAATTTGACTCATGAGAAATTAAACTTTGATTTATCTGTTGAAACTCCATTGGGAGAAACCTTCATTACATCCACGATTTATAAGTCTTGTTTAGTTCAAGTTGGTACCCACACATTACATGTCGATCTTATTTCATTAAAAATACTTGCATTTGATGTGATTCTAGGGATTGATTGGTTAACTACTCATCATGCAAAAATTGATTATTTTCGTAAGGTTGTTAGCTTTCATATTCCTAATCGACCTATTATGCGAATTCAAGCAACCAAACCATTAAAATCAATCGCTGTCATCTCAAGCCATAAAGCTATTCGTTTATTGAAAAACGGATGTCAAGCTTTCTTAGCTCATGTCACGGATCTAAAAAAAAATACGTCAGTTTTGAATGATATTTCTATTGTTAATAAATTCCCTGACGTATTCCCTGAAGAACTTCCTGGCCTACCCCCAGAGCGTGAAATTGAATTTTGTATCGACCTTGAACCCGGTACAAAACCCATTTCCAAAGCCCCATATCGAATGGCTCCTATTGAACTTCAGGAGTTAAAGATCCAACTGCAGGAATTGTTAGACATTGGCTTTATTCGTCCTAGTACTTCTCCTTGGGGTGCTCCTGTGCTATTCGTGAAGAAGAAAGATGGAAGTATGCGACTTTGTATTGATTATCGGGAGTTGAATCATGTCACCATCAAAAACAGGTACCCATTGCCACGTATTGATGACCTGTTTGACCAGTTGCAAGGAGCACAATTCTTTTCAAAGATCGATCTTCGTTCTGGATATCATCAGCTGAAGGTTAGAACTGAGGATATTCCAAAGACGGCTTTCAGAACTCGGTACGGGCATTATGAATTCCTAGTCATGTCCTTTGGATTGACTAATGCTCCTGCTGCCTTCATGGATATGATGAACCGGGTATTCAAGGAATATTTGGATCACTTTGTGGTCGTCTTTATTGATGACATCCTTATTTATTCCAAAAGCCGTGAAGATCATGAGCAACACTTGAGGCTGGTACTCCAAAAGCTTCGTGAATACAAGCTTTATGCCAAGTTGAAGAAATGCGAGTTCTGGCTGGAGGAGGTAGCATTCCTTGGGCACGTAGTATCAAGTCGTGGAATATCGATTGACCCGGCAAAGATTGAAGCTATTCAAAGCTGGGAGCAACCTAAATCAGTGACCGAAGTACGTAGCTTTCTTGGTTTAGCTGGTTATTATCGGAGATTCGTGGAAGGATTTTCTCGAATCGCTACTCCATTAACTCAGCTGACTCGGAAAGATACAAAGTTCGGTTGGAGCAAAGAATGTGAGAAGAGTTTTCAAGAACTCAAGAGGAGACTCATTTCAGCACCTGTTCTAACAATACCATCTGGCTCGGAGGGATTTGTCATCTACAGTGATGCTTCGAGCAAAGGGTTGGGATGCGTTCTCATGCAACATGAAAAAGTCATAGCCTATGCATCAAGACAACTCAAGAAATATGAGAGGAATTATCCTACTCATGATCTAGAGTTGGCAGCTGTTGTCTTTGCACTTAAAATTTGGAGGCATTACTTGTATGGGGAGAAGGTGGAGATCTTTACGGATCATAAAAGCCTCAAATATTTCTTCACTCAAAAGGAACTCAACATGCGACAACGACGTTGGCTTGAACTGTTGAAAGATTATGATCATACCATTCAATACCATCCTGGAAAAGCGAACGTGGTAGCTGACGCATTGAGTAGAAGATCATATGCAAGTACGAGTGCGATATTGTCAACACAAAGGCCCATTTTGTGTGACTTGCAAAGGATGGAGATAGAGTTAAAGACTCCAGGGACCCATGTGATGATGGCGAATATACGAGTAGAACCAACTTTAATCGATAAAGTTAAAGCTGCTCAAGCTACAGACCTGGAGCTGATGCGTATGAGGAAGAAAGTGCAAGAAGGTGCTATGCCGGAAGCAAGAATCGATGAAGAAGGAATACTTCGAGTCAACTCCAGACTTTGTGTTCCTAACAACCCTGATTTAAAGTATGAAATCATGATGGAGGCGCACAACACACCGTTTGCAATCCATCCTGGAAGTACCAAAATGTATCATGATCTTCGTCATACATTTTGGTGGAGCAATATGAAGAGAGAGATAGCGTTGTTTATCTCAAGGTGTTTAACTTGTCAACGAGTCAAAGCGGAGCATCAAGTACCAAAAGGTCCATTGCAACCACTTGAAATTCCAGAATGGAAGTGGGAGCACATTACCATGGATTTCGTTACCGGTCTTCCTAGGGTTTCTCAAGGTATTGATGCGATTTGGGTCATTGTTGATAGATTGACCAAGTCTGCTCATTTCTTACCGATACGAGAAACTTATACACTTGAACGTCTTGCTCGTATGTACATAAACGAGATTGTAAGACTGCATGGTATGCCAGTATCCATAGTTTCTGACCGAGACCCAAGATTCACTTCACGATTTTGGGTTAGTTTACAAAAAGCTATGGGCACGGATTTACGATTTAGTTCAGCATATCATCCTCAGACGGACGGACAATCAGAGAGGACTATTCAAACTCTTGAAGATCTATTAAGACTCTGTGTCCTTTGACTTCAAGGGAAGTTGGGACAAGTTCTTACCATTGGTGGAGTTTTCCTACAACAACAGTTATCAAGCAAGTATTGGCATGGCTCCATTCGAAGCATTGTATGGAAGAAAATGTCGTTCTCCAGTATGCTGGGATGAGGTGGGTGAAGCAACGTTGTTGGGACCGGAGTTGGTACGTATGACTACAGAAAAGATTCAAACGATCCGACAACGTATAAAAACCTCACAAGATCGACAAAAGAGTTATGCTGATCTTCATCGAAAGGACGTGAAATTTGATGTAGGAGATCATGTGTTCTTACGTGTTGCTCCATGGAAAGGAGTTACGAGATTTGGAAAGAGAGAAAAGCTCAATCCTCGATTCATCGGTCCATTTTTAATCCTCGATCGAGTAGGAACTGTGGCTTATAGACTCGCTTTACCGCCAAGTATGTCTCGTGTTCATAACGTTTTTCACATATCCATGTTACGCAAATATGTGGAAGACCCGAACCACATTATTGAGTTAGAACCGGACGAAATAGCGGAGGATTTGACGTATGAAGAAGTTCCTGTTCAAATCTTGGATAAGAAGGAACATATTCTACGCTCCAAGGTTATACCTCAAGTCAAAGTTTTGTGGAGAAACCACGATGTTGAGGAAATGACTTGGGAGTTAGAATCTGAAATGAAATCAAGGTATCCTTACCTCTTCGACATACCAGGTACGTACCCTAATTTCGAGGGCGAAATTTCATAAGAAGGGGAGGTTGTAAGACCCCAACTTTTATAAATAAAGATGAATTTTCTATAAATATCATTTTTGAATATTATGGAGTTAATTTGATATAATGTTATAGTTGTGGGTAATATTTATAAATTTTGCAAAGTACGCAAGTTGTTATATAATATTCGATTGGTCGGGAAATATTCGTTTTAACAGGGAATATTCGTACAACGGCACAATCATTGGTGGACCCCACAACGAAATTATTGTCGGATTGAGAAAACGACAAAAATATTTTATTAAAAATAACGGCGAAAGTTTTACCATTGATACTGTTGAACTACTCGGTAGTAAAAGTACAGTAATACGTGTGGTTGCATAGTAGCACACGGTATTGATTATTAATGCTTATGTGAGAAGTCACTCAGTTTGATTCAATTATTGTCAGTTAATAATATGAATTATTTAGCGATAATGACGTTTTGTTTTATTCGTATTATTAACGTAATAAAACAGAAACATCTTTTTATATAAAACAGAATACTTTATTAAAGTTATTCTATAAATAGAATATATTATATTTTATTTAAAAGATTTTTCTTTAAATATGGACCGTCAGATTAAAGTAATCAATCTGGACCGTTCATGGATTAGTTACTATGCATTCTATTTTTCTATAAATAGCAGCTCATTCCTTCATTATTTCTTACGAATTCACTGAACTCTAGAGAGAGAAACTATAGAGAGAGAGAAGAAGAGTATTCTGCTACTTAACTACTTCCTTATTTCAGCTCTTCTTTAAAACGGTAAGGGGTGTTATTCTTTCTTATTCATGAAGAGAACTGTTGTTATTCCATTTCTTATTATTATGTTGGAATAACCTGTATACGCGGTCTACCCTATACTTGGTGACATTCTTCTATTATTATGTTGGAACATCCTGTCTGTGTGTTTTACACCGGACCTGGTTCCGTTTTTATTATTATTCTGCTGGAATACCCTGTCTGTGTGTTTTACACCGGACCTGGTTCCGTTTTTATTATTATTCTGTTGAAACATCCTGTCTGTGTGTTTTACACCGGACCTGGTTCCGTCTTGTTATTATTCTGTTGGAACATCCTGTCTGTGTGTTTTACACCGGACCTGGTTCCATTATTTATTATTCTGTCAGAATATCCTGTCTGTGCGTTTACGCCGGACCTGGTTCCATTATTTATTATTCTAGTAGAATAACCTGTCTGTGCGGTCTATCGCATGCATGGTGATTTCTTTTGTTATTCCATTCTTTATTATACTCACTTGGTTAAGTTTTGACTTCTATACTCCATGAAATTTGTGAAATATCCTTGATAATTGCGTTTCATCCAGTATCTTTTCATGAAAATATTCTTCTAAGCATTCTTGAATTTTACTCCACAAAGCAGTATCATGTTGACAATTTGGACGTTGTTAATTCTTGGATAAATTAATTCTTGAACTTGTTTTATTGAATTCTTATATCATTGTCATCATCCTCATGTTTATAAAATGTTGAAAGTCATCTGTGGCCTGTAGTGCATAGATAGACTTGGTATGATTATGACCAGGGATTATTCGGTATAATCATGACCGTAATGTTACAAATGATGTGGTAAAAGTCCTCATTGGCCCGTAGTGCGTTGATGGACAGTTGTTGGCATGATCATGACCATTAATGAATACACGAATATCCTTGGCCGTAGTGCAGGGGTGATTCGATGATGTGGATTATTTTATTAAGCTGAGTCCCAGCGATCACAGTGTTGAAAAACATTTTAAATCATAAAAGATAGTAGAGTTTATTTTCTACTTGACTCTTTTAATGGATTGCTTGTTCCGCTGCAGTTAAACTTGATGTCTATTATATTTTATCAGTTTAACATTGTTGAAGGCTAATGATAATTTATTCTGTATTATCTTAGTCATAATATTTCTTACTGGACTAGTTGAGCTCACCCTTTCTTTCACTGTTCTCTTCAGGAAATGAGAACGTAGCCGGGGCAAGTCGGGAAACGGAGTGATGGTCCGAATGATAGTATTAGTTAGTAGTCCTCACTATTCTATGTAATAGTGTGTTAATAAATGTAATTCGGACTCCTTTTGAGTATGAATACTCTCTAGAAGATAATATTTGTATTCAAACTCACAGTTTATGTTTTGTCGTATTGTACACGACAGTTGTATTAGTAAGTTGTATTTGTATTCTGTACTATGTATCTGACGACCCAAGATGGGTGATGTATACCTAATTTTGGGGGCGTCACACGAGTGCAATGGTGTTAACACAAAGGCCCATTTTGTATGATTTACAAAGGATAGAGATAGAGATGAAGGCTCCAAGTACCCACATGATGTTATCAAATATACGAGTAGAACCGACTTTAATTGTTAAAGTTAAAGCCGCTCAAGCTATGGATATGGAGCTGATGCGTATGAAGAAAAAAGTGCAAGAAGGTGCTATTCCAGAAGCAAGAATCGATGAAGAAGGAATACTTCGAGTCAACTCCAGACTTTGTGTTCCTAACGATTTTGACTTGAAGCATAGAATCATGATGGAGGCACACAACACACCATTTGCAATCCATCTTGGGAGTACCAAAATGTATCATGATCTTCGATATACATTTTGGTGGAGCAATATGAAAAGAGAGATCGCGGAGTTTATCTCGAGGTGTTTAACTTGTCAATGTATAAAAGCGGAGCATCAAGTACCAAAGGGTCCATTGTAACCACTTGAGATTTCGAAATGGAAGTGGAAACACATTACTATAGATTTCATTATGGGTCTTCCCAAGGTGTCTCAAGGCATATATGCGATTTGGGTCATTGTTGATAGATTAACTACGTCTGCCCATTTCTTGCCTATACATCAGACTTATTTCCTTGAACGTCTTGCTAGTATGTACGTGAATGAGATTGTGAGATTGCATGACATGCCAGTATCCATAGTTTCGGATCGTGACCCAAGATTCACTTCACGATTTTGGGTTAGCTTGCAGAAAGCTATGGGCACGGATTTACGATTCAGTTCAGCATACCATCCTCAAACAGACGGGCAATCAGAGAGGACTATTCAAACCCTTGAAGATCTATTAAGACTCTGTGTTCTAGATTTCCAAGGAAGTTGGGATAAGTACTTGCCACTAGTGGAATTCTCTTACAACAACAGTTATCAGGAAAGTATAGGTATGGCTCCATTTGAAGCCTTATATGGACGAAAGTGTCGTTCTCCAGTATGCTGGGACGAGGTGGGTGAAACAACGCTGTTGGGACCAGAATTGGTACGCATAATAACAGAGAAGATCCAAACGATTCGACAACGTATACAAATGTCACAGGATCGACAAAAGAGTTATGCGGATCTTCATTGAAATGATGTAGAATTTAGTATTGGGGATCATGTATTGTTACATGTTGCACCATGGAAAGGAGTTACAAGATTTGGGAAGAGAGGAAAGCTCAATCCACGATTTGTTGGTCCATTTGAAATTCTTGACTGAATAGGAAATGTGGCATATCGACTCGCATTACCTCCAAGCATGTCTCGTGTTCATAATGTTTTTCACATATCTGTGCTTCGTAAATATGTGAAAGACCCGAACCACATAATTGAGTTAGAACCAGACGAGATAGCCGAAGATTTAACGTAGGAGGAGGTACCTGTTAAGATCTTGGATAGGAAAGAGCATATTCTACGCACGAAGGTTATACCACAAGTTAAGGTTTTGTGGTGAAACCATGCTATTGAAGAAATGACCTGGGAGTTGGAATCAGAAATGAAAGCGAGGTATCCTCACCTTTTCGAAACACGAGGTACGTACGTAAATTTCGAGGACAAAATTTCATAAAGAGGGGAGGTTGTAAGACCCCAACTTATTAATAAATGAAATTAAATTTTCTCTATTTATTATTTTGAAATAGAAAGGGTTGATTTGATTAATGTGGTTAGTTATGGGTAAAATGCGCAAATATTTTAAATAAGCAAGTGGTTATAAAATATTCATTTTTGGTCGGTGAATATTCGGTTGGTCGTGGAATATTCTTGCTGTCGGAGAATATTCGTACGACGGTGCAGCCTTGTGTGGGCCCCATAACGGAAAGCAATTGGATGAAGAAAACGACAAGTATAAGTTGTTTATAATTAACGGCGTAGTTGTTACCGTTAATACTATTGGAATACCTGGTGGTTAAAATACAGTAGCACACAGATTGCACAGTATTTTTGAATTATTGATTCTTACGAAGGAAGGCACTACTCAATAATTGTTACAGTAATTACTGTTCAATATTTTATTTTATTAATTCAATAATTGCTGCGTTGATATTTTATATTATTGTTGTTTCAATAATTGTTGCTGCACAGTATTTTCCATTATCAGATCAATAATTCATATTATTTAAATAATATTATTAGATAGGATTATTGGCAATGTCTAGAAAGTTCTGTCTAAGGAGAGGTTTGGTCATCTAATTGCGCGCTAGTAAGGAGAAATTCTTATTGGAAAGCCCCCTCTTTCCTGGGAACGGCCTGGTTGTCATAAATGTGATTCTGTAATATTATTTGTGAATAATTAATTATTGATTCATATGATAAGGAAATATTTATTTTATGTGGATATAAATGTTGGATATATTTATTGTGGTTAAAAATGAAGGAGTTAATGTTGAGGTGTTTTATCAGTATTTTTATCGGAATGGAGGTATTAAAAATCAAATCAGGATTTTTTGAGAAATATTACGGGGGTTATAATTTTTAATCTGACCGTTGGATCGTGATAATTTTTGGATATATTATGCATATATAAGTTGAGTATATGTCCACAAATTTTGAACCGTTAAAAATGAATGAATGATTTGTTATGAATTTTAAGAGATGACTGGTTCAAAAATTGTTGAAGTTTTGAAATTTATCATTTTGGTAGAAAATTCTAGAATTGGTGGGCTCCACTTTTAATTGGTGAGAAATGTGCTGAAATTTTTATTCAAATGTGGCGGGTGGGAATAGTAGCAGGTAAAGCCATCAGGTTGCAGGTCAAGTCTGCTTCGGTGTGCTAACATTTTCCTATAAATAGAGGGCAAAGTTAGAATTGAAAATCACACCAGAAACAAGTTTTTTCTCTTTTTCTCTCTATATTATCGAGCGTATTCTTGTGAGTATACTTTGAGTGTTGCTATACGGTGCAAGTTTCTGTCAGCACTATATCCGAAATTCAATCAGAAGTACGGTTATTTTGAGGTAAATGATATTATTTTCTTCTTAAATGATATTATTTTATTCAATATCATTATGCTGAAATATTGATATGAACTTTTTATCAAATTTAAAAATTTTTGTGTCGGGATTACTATTCACGTATATGGCACTATTCACGTATACAGCACTATTCACGAATACGGCACTATTCATCGAAAAATAAAAAATTTTCTTTTTGTCCAAGATGTCTATTATGGTTACTATCTTTGATTGTATCCATGTTTTGATCTTTATTTTTGAATTCTGCTTCACAATTGATTATTATGAAGTATTATTGATCTTGGATAAACTGTTATACGAATCCCTACTATTTGTCCTTCTGTCTCACTGGATTCATTTTTTTTAAGATATTATTCATCATCCTCAGTCCTAAATGATGATATTACTGAATATCTTTGGCCTGTAGTGCAAAGATGAATGATTAACTGATGAATATCTTTAGCTCGTAGTGTAAAGATGAACAGGTGTTGAGATGAACACGACCCATTAGTGATACAAATGAATATCTTTGGCCTGTAGTACAAAGATGAATATTTGATTAAAGATGGTTATTGATTGTTGTTATAGGGATAAAATATTGATGATGGACTTTTAAATCTTAGAAGATAGTAGAACTCATTCTCTACTTGACTCTTCTAATGGTTTGCTGTTTCCGCTGCAGTTGTTGATCTAAAACTTGTTGTTTCCCTGTTGAAGACTAACGATAATTTGTTGTATATTATCTTAGTCATAATATTCTTTACTGGGCTAGTTGAGCTCACCCTTTTCCTTTTTGTTCCATTTTTCTTCTCAGGAGGTGAGAACATAATAGGATCTAGTCGGGGTATGGAGTGATGATTCTAGAAAGATATTTTAGCAGTCCTCACTATTTCTATAAAATAGTGTTTGAATAATTGTAATGGGGACTTATTTGAGTGTGGATATTGTCTAGAAGACAATATTTGTATTAAACACACAGTATGTATTGTCGTATTTTGCACGACAATTGTATTATTGAAGTTGTAGTTTGCTTTTTGTACCACGTATTTGGCGACTCATAATGGGTGTTGTATACCTATTTTGGGGGCGTCACAGTTGGTATCAGTGCTTAGGGATATGATCCCTGGCTAAGATGTGAGATATGAACTAGGAGGGGAGAAACGGGGAATTCCTTCTCTAGTATGACCTGACTAAGTTTATTTGGTGTTTATTTGGTCGGTCAGAGTATAGGGATAATATATGACATGACTATTAACCCTTGTTTTATGGCAGCATTTAAGAATGGCAGCTGAGAACGTTAATAATGGAGTAAATCAGACCGTGGAGACACCTTTGATCACCACCCAGGGGAACGTGCAACAGGAAGGCAATATTCCTCCTGTAAACAACGTTACCGAGCAAACGATGAATGATGGAATGTTTAGGAGCTTTTTGCAGTTCATGCAAAATTAGACGAGGTAGACTCGTGTGCAGAATACGGGTGGAAATGATAAGAACGTGGCGTTTGTCATAGCCAAGCAGTTCAAAGAATTGGGACCACCAGAATTTAAGGGAAAGCCGAATCCGATAATGGCGAAAACGTGGGTTAAGCAAATTACCAAGATATTCGATGTCTTGGGATGCACGGAGGAACAGAAGGTTCCATTCGCCACCTTTATGTTCCGCGGTGAGGCAGACTACCGGTGGGAGTCTGTGAAGCATACCCAGCCTGATGCACTCACATGTCCTGGGAAACATTTCAGAAACTGTTCAATGACAAGTACTTTCCTAAAAGTATTCGTCATATGAAGGAGGTGGAGTTTATCAGACTGGAACAAAACAACATGACTGTGTCCCAGTACGAGGCGAAGTTTGCAGAGTTATCCAGGTTTGCACCTCATTTGGTCGAAAAATGAGGAACGAATGACAAGGATGTTTCTGAGAGGTCTAAAACCTGAGATTCGGAAATATCTTATCTCTCATAAATTTTCTTTATATTCAGATGTTGTAAATAGGGCTCAATTATTAGAGCGAGATAATGAGTATGTGCAACCGAGGGACCACAACCAGGGTCATACCGGTGGCGGCAGTCATCAAAGCAATGAAAACCAGCAGGGAGGAAAACATTCTGACAAAAGCGGTAACCACTCTGGTGGTAATCGTGGCCGTGATAATAGAATGAGCGAGTCGAGAGGAGATTTCAAGAAGAGAAGGTACAAGAATGATAACGTGAAGACGTTAGGACAAACATCAACTGCTTTTAGGGGAGGAAAACGAGCACCGGTCGTTTGTTACAAATGCGGGAAGGAGGGACACATCAGCCCAAACTGCCCACAATAGTTCAAGGTATGTTATAACTGTGGAAAGGAAGGTCATATAGCTAAAGATTGTCTTGTTACGAAACCAAGTTCAACGGGGATAGAGACTCCGAAGGCTGTTCCGGACAAGTCAAAGTCGGTGGTTCCTGGAAGGGTGTTTGTCGTGACTGCCCAAAACGCGAGGAACCCAAATGAGGTGGTCACGGGTAAGCTAATCATAAACTCTTGCGAAGTTTATACCTTATTAGATATCGGTTCTACCCATTATTTTATCTCTCCTACTTGTGCTCAACGTTTAAACTTGACTCCGAAAAAATTAGACTTTGACCTATCTGTGGAGACTCCGTTAGGAGAAACTTTCATTACATCTACAGTTTATAAATCTTGCTTAATCCAAGTTAGCACAATCACATTACCTGTTGACCTTATCTCTTTAAAGATACTTACTTTTGATGTGATTTTAGGAATTGATTGGTTAACTACTCATCATGCCAAAATTGATTATTTTCGTAAGGTTATTAGTTTTCATATTCCTAACCAACCTGTTATGCGAATTCAAGCAACCAAACCACTAAAGTTAATCAGTGTCATTTCAAGCCATAAAGCTATTAGTTTATTGAAAAACGGATGTCAAGCTTTTTTAGCCCATGTCACGGACTTGAACAAAAACACGTCAGATTTGAATAAAATTTCTGTTGTTAATGAATTTCCTGACGTATTTCCTGAAGAACTTCCCGGTCTACCCCCAGAACGTGAAGTTGATTTCTTTATTGACCTTGAACCTGGAACAAAGCCCATTTCTAAAACCCCATATCGAATGGCTCTTATTGAACTTCAGCAGTTAAAAGTCCAATTACAGGAGTTGTTGGACATCGATTTTATTCGTCCTAGTACATCTCTTTTGGGTGCTCCTGTTTTATTCATAAAGAAGAAAGACGGGAGTATGCGACTTTGTATCGATTATCGAGAATTGAACTATGTCACCATCAAGAATAGGTATCCGCTACCTCGCATTGATGACCTGTTCGGCCAGTTGCAAGGAGCACAATTCTTTTCAAAGATCGATCTTCGTTCTGGATATCATCTGCTGAAGATTAAAACTGAGGATATTCCAAAGACTGCCTTCAGAACTCGGTACGGGCATTATGAATTCTTAGTCACGTCTTTTGGATTGACTAATGCTCCTGCTGCCTTCATGGATATGATGAACCGTGTATTCAAAGAATATTTAGATCAGTTCGTTGTTGTCTTTATTGATGAAATCCTCATCTATTCCAAAAGCCGTGAAGATCATGAGCACCATTTGAAGCTGGTACTACAAAGGCTTCGTGATAACAAGCTATATGCTAAGCTGAAGAAATGCGAGTTCTGGCTTAAGGAAGTAGCATTCCTTGGGCACGTGGTGTCAAAACATAGAGTATCTGTCGACCCGGCGAAGATTGAAGCCATACAAAGTTGGGAGCAACCGAAGTCGGTGACCGAAGTACGTAGCTTTCTGGGCTTAGCTGGGTATTATCGGAGATTCGTGGAAGGGTTTTCTAGAATTGCTACTCCGTTAACTCAGCTGACTCGGAAGAATACAAAATTCGGTTGGAGCGAGGATTGTGAGAAGAGTAGCATTCCTTATTTCTGGTGTGATTTTCAATTCTAACTCAGCACCCTATTTATATGAAAATGTTAGAACGCCGAAGCAGACTTAACCTGCTACCTGATGGCTTTACCTGCTACTATTCCCTCCCACCACTTTTGAAATAAAATTTTAGCACATTTCTCACCAACCAAAAGTGGGGCCCACCAATTTTAGAAATTTCCAAAATATTTTAAATAATCAGTAACTTCAATAATTCATATAAAATAGCCCTTTTATCAGAAAAATTTGAATTTCATGTCCATTTCACACGAAATCAAATTCTCTACAACTTTGTAGATTTAAGTTTTTCCAAATTCCAAATCGAAAATATCCAAAATTCACAAACGGATGATTTTCAATACCTCATAAAATTCATAACAAATCATACGTTAATTTTTTAACGGTTCAAAATTTGTGGACATATACTCAACTTATATATGTATAACATATCCAAAAATCACAACGATCCAACGGTCAGATTAAAATTATAACTCACGCAATAGAGCTTTAAGAATACTTTTTTGATTTTTAAAACCTCCATTTCGACAAAATACTGATAAAACAACTCAAAATTAAATCTTTCATTTATATACACATAAAAACATATATTTTCTTACCATATAAATCAATAATTAATTATTCACAAATAATATTACAAAATCACAATTATAACAACCAGGTCGTTCCCAGGAAAGAGGGGCTTTTCGATAAGGATTTCTACTTATTGGCGCGCAATTAGGGGACCAAACCTCTCCTTAGACAGAACTTTCTTAGACATTATCAATAATACTATCTAACAATATTAATCAAATAATATAAATTATTGATCTGATAATGGAGATACTGTGCAGTGACAATTATTAAAACAACAATAATATAAAATATCAACGCAGCAATTATTGAACCAATAAAATATTGAACAGTAATTACTGTAACAATTATTGAGCTTCTTACGTAAGGATCAATAATTCAACAATACTATTCAATACCGTGTGCTACTGTGCACCCACGCGTATTACTGTATTTTAACCACCGGGTATTCTAACAGTGTTAACGGTAATTACTACGCCGCTATTTATAAAAACTCAAACTTGTCGTTTTTTTCATCCGCTGTCGTACGAATATTCCCCGACAGCAAGAATATTCCACGACCAAACGAATATTCCCCGACAAAATGAATATTTTATAACCACTTGCTTATTTTATAAAATTTACATATTTCACCCATAATCAAAGCATTATATCAAATTAACACCCTATTATTCAAAATAATAATTAGAGAAAATTTAATTTTATTTATAATAAATTGGGGTCTTACAAACTGGATGAATAGTAACCCGTGAATAGTAACTCATAAAAAAAATACCAAAGAAAATGATATTTCATGACGAGTACAAAAGAAATGATATCTTATACGAGTATAATAGAATATACGAAAATGCAAATGGATTTTTATTCGCCATGCGGTAATCCCCGTACACAGATCATTTCCACAATTTAATAAATAATGAATACGAAGGATCATTCACCATGCATGCGATAATCCACATAGACAGGTTATTCTAACAGAATAATAAAGAATGGAATAACAAAAGAATTCACCAGGCATGCGATAGACCGCACAGACAGGTTATTCCAACAGAATAATAAATAATGGAACCAGGTCATGCGTAATACGCACAGACAGGATATTCCAACAGAATAATAAAGAATGGAATAACAGAAGAATTTCACCATGTATGCGGTACTTCGCATAGACAGGTTATTCCAACATAATAATAAAGAATAGAATAACAGAAGAATTTTACCATGTATGCGGTACTTCGCATAGACAGGTTATTTCAACATAATAATAAAGAATAGAATAACAGAAGCTCTCTTCATGAATACGAAAGAAATAATACCCCTTACCTTTGAAGAAAACTGGATACTGGAATAGTGAGGTAGCAGACTTCTCTTCTTCTTTCTCTCTATAATTTCTCTCTATAATAATTGCTCTAAAGCTTTAGTGAATTGGTGAGAAATGAAGGAAGAATGAGCTTCTATTTATGGAAAAATATAGTTTTGATAATTGCACGTTTTGGAGCTCGAAATATTACAGTATAATACCTTCCTCTTTTCTTTTATTTTTAATTTAGTCCTGCAAGTATTATCAAACTTGCACCACCTCCCCTAATAGTAAATCATGTGAATCAATAGTAAATCATGTGACTCAATTGTTCTAAACATGTGAAAAAATTAATTATAGTATAATACCTTCATCTATACCTCCATTTTTAATTTAGTCATGCAAGTATTATCAATCTTGCACCACCACCCCTAATAGTAAATTATGTGAATCAATAGTACACACATGTGAACACATAGTTATAAGCATGTAAATTAATAGCAATTAATTACTCATTTATTCGGTGAAATACCCGATTGATCAATATAACCTCCAGACATTAATTATTATCGAAATAAATGTTAATTTCCACTAACACTAATAATTCCAACACAATGAAACTATCAATTTTATCTTTAATTAACACGAACTTATTCATCATTAATATTATAATTCACAATATTTAATAACCAGATCGTTCCCAGGAAAGAGGGGGCTTTCCGATAAGGATTTCTCCTTATTGGCGCACAATTAGGTGACCAAACCTCTCCTTGACAGAACTTCTAGACATTGTCAATATTGCAAATAATAATATAAATAACTTTGTCGTCTCAATTATTGATTTAATAATATAACATATTATACAGATGATACTGTGACAATAATTGAATCAATAAAATGAGAGATATGATGCAGCAATTACTGTAGTAATAATTGAGTATAATTAGGTGACTTCTTACGTAAGCATCAATAATCAATACTGTGTACTACTATGCAACCACGCGTATTACTGTACTTTTACTACCGGGTAGTTCAACAGTTTAACGGTAAAACTTCCACCGTTATTTTTATAAAATAATAATTCTGTCATTTTCTAACTACGATAATACTTCCGTTGTGGGGTCCACCAATGATTGTGCCGTCGTACGAATGTTCCGTGTTAAAACGAATATTCCCCGACCAATTGAATATTATATAACAACTTGCATACTTTACAAAATTTATAAATATTACCCATAACTATAACACTATCTCAAATCCACACCATAATATTAAAAAAAATATTTTGAGAAAATTAAATCTTTATTCATAAAATTTGGGGTCTTACAATCTCCCTTCCTTATGAAATTTCGCCCTCAAAATTTACGTACGTACTTGGTATGCCGAATAGGTGAGGATACCTTGACTTCACTTCAAATTCCAACTCTTGAGGTATAACCTTTGAGTGTCGAATATAATCCTTCTTATCCAAGATTTTAATACGTATCTCTTTATACGTTAAATCTTCTGCTATCTCGTCTAATTCTAATTCAATAATATGGTTTGGGTCATCCACATATTTACGTAACATCGATACGTGAAAAAAACGTTATGAATACGTGACATACTTGGCGGTAAAACGAGTATATAGGCCACAGTTCCTACTTGATCAAGTATTTCAAATGGGCCAATTAAATCGAGGGTTGAGATTTCCTCTCTTAGTCGATTCTTGCTTCTAGAATAACGCCCTCTTGAACCGTCTTCTTCACATTCATCAGATTCGGGTGTGTAGCTTGAGCGACTTTAACTTTATCGATTAAATTCGATTCTACTCTTATATTCGTTATCTTCATGTGGGTCCCTATAGTCTTTAACTCTATCTTCGTCATTTGTAAGTTATACGAAATTGGTTTTTATGTTAACAACATCGCACTCGTAAACGCATACGATATTCTACTAAACGCGTCAGCTACCACGTTCGCTTTCCCACGATGGTATTGAATGGTACGATCGTAATCTTCAACAGCTCGAGCCAACGTCTTTGGCGCATTATACGTTTGTTTTGGGTGAAGAAAAATATTTGAGGGCTTTAAAAATGGATTTTGTACTGGGGTCAATATAAAATTCGATTTCACGCTTTAGGGGTAGGCTATGAAGTCTTCAAGAATATGTCAGGAAATTTATTAACAATAGAAATATCATTCAAAACTGTGACTTTCATCCAAGACTTGGATAGCACATGTAATGAAGGTTTCTCCTAACAGAGTTTCAACCGATAAGTCAAAGTCTAATTTCTCCGGAGTCAAATTTAAACGTTGAATGCAAGCAAGAGAGATAAAAAAATGGGTAGAACCGATATCTAATAAGGTATAGACTTCGCAAGAATTTATAATTAACTAACTCGTGCAAACTTCGTTCGGGTTACTCGCTTTTTTAGAAGTCACAAAAAACGCTCTTCCTGAAACCACCGACTTTGTTTTATCCGTATCCGCCTTTGATGCCACCGTCCCAGCTGGACTTGACTTTGGTGCACGACAAAATCGGGCTAGGTGACCTTCTTTTCCACAATTGTAACATGCTTTGGACTGCATCACGCAGTTTGGACTGATATGTCCCTCCCCTCCGCATTTGAAGCATACAATTGGTGGTCGTTCTCCTTCCTTGAAAACGGGTGTTGGTACTGCTGTCTTTCCATCGTTGTTGAACCTTCTCTTCTTAAAATTTCCACTCCTATTATCTTGGCCATGATTACCACCGAAGTGGTTACCATTCTTGGCATGATAATTTTCCCCACGATGGTTATCATTGTTCCGATGGCCGTTGCCACCTGTATGATTATTATCGTGTTGTTGGTCGTTACCTTTTGGTTGGGTTGGCTCATTATCGCGCTCCAATAACTGAGCCCTATTCACTACATCTGAATAAAAACATAATTTGTGAGAAACGAGGTATTAACGTATATCGGGTTTCAAACTTCTTAGAAATATTCGCGTCATTCGCTCCTCATTATCGACCAAATAGGATGCAAACCGGGATAACTCCGTAAATTTAGCCTCGTATTGCGACACAGTCATATTATTTTGCTCCAACTTGATAAACTTCACCTCCTTCATGTGACGAATACTTTCGAGAAAGTACTTGTCATTGAACAGTTCTTGGAACTTCTCCCAAGACATCTTGAGTGCGTCAGGCTGGATACGTTTTACAGATTCCCACCAGTAATCTGCCTCTTCAAGCAACATAAAGGTGGCAAAGGGAACCTTTTGCTCCTCGGAGCATCCCAAGACATCAAATATCTTGGTGATCTGTTTTAACCACGTCTCCGCCTTAAGTGGTTCTGGCTTTCCAAAAAACTCCGACGGTCCCAGCTCCTTGAACTGCTTAGCAGTGACCAGCCGTGGGTTGCCAGTGTTTCCACCTGAATTTTAAACATGAGTCTCTCTCGCCTGATGTTGCATGAATTGCATAAAGCCTCTGAACATCTCATCGTTCATCATCTGATCGGTGTTGTTATTTACCTGAGGATTAGTATCTTCCTGTTGCACATTATCCTGGGTATTGATCGTTGGTGACTCAACGGTCTCATGTGCTTCATTGTTGATCTCAACATTTTTAGATGCCATTTTCAAACACTGTCACAAAACAAGGATTAATTGACATATCACATATTATCCCTATACTCTGACCGACCCATTAAATACCAAATAAACTTAGGTAGGTCATACTAGCGAAAGAATTTCCCGTCTCTCCCCTTTTAGTTCTTGTCTCATATCTCAGCCAGGGATCATATCCCTAAGCTTTGATACCAACTGTGACGCCCCTAAAACAGGTATACATCACCCATCTTGGGCCGCCAGATACATGGTTCAGAATTCAAATACAACTTAATTATACATCAATCGTGTAAAATACAACAAAACATATACTGTTAGTTTTAATACAAATATTGTTATCTAGACAATATCCACACTCAATGGAGTCCTCATTACAATTATTATCACACTTATTCCATAGAATAGTGAGGACTACTAAGCCACTTATACCGGATCATCACTCCATTCCCCGACTCGTCCCAGCTATATTCTCATTTTCTGAAGAGAACAATGAAAGAAAGGGTGAGCTCAACTAGCTCCAGTAAGAAATATTATGACTAAGATAATGCAGAATAAATTATCCTTAGCCTTCAACAGCACAACAACTGATAGAATACAATAGACAACAAGTTTTAGATCAACAACTGCAGCGGAATAAGCAATCCATTAGAAGAGTCAAGTAGAGCATAAAATCTACTATCTTCTATGATTTAGAAAGTTTTTCATCAACTTTATCGTTGAGACTTAGCTTAACAAATAAAATCGAATCATCCCTGCATCACGGCCAAGGATATTCATGTAATCATCAATGGTCATGATTATACCGAATAATCCCTGGTCATAATCATACCAACAACTGTCCATCAATGAACTATAGGCCAATGAGGATTTTTACCACATCATTCGTCACATTACGGTCATGATTATACCGAATAATCCCTAGTCATAATCATACCAAGTCCATCTATGCACGTAAGCCAAAGATGACTTTAATCACAATATAAGCATGAGGATGATGACAATGACATAATAATTCAATAAAACAAGTTTAAGGATAAATTTTAAAGATTTATAATTTAATTTATCCAGAAATCAATAACGTCTAAATTGTCAACATGATACTGCTTTGTGGAGTAAAATTTAAGAATAATATTCATGTACCAAAAATAATTTGGACAGAAAATAAATATATTTTTCGGGTAAATAGTACCCCGTGAATAGTATTTTAGGAATAGTACCTCGTGAATAGTACCCCGACATGAAAAGTATCCCAAATACCCGAGTGAATAATATTCGGGTGAATAAAAATTTGGGTGAATAGTAACCCGTGAATAGTAACTCGTGAATAGTACTCTGACACGAAAAGTACCCCGAATACCCGAGTGAATAATACTAGAGTGAATAATAACTGGGTGAATAGTAACCCGTGAATAGTAACTCGTAAAAAAAACCCAAAGAAAATGATATTCCATGACGAGTACAAAAGAAATGATATCTCATACGAGTATAATAGAATATACGAAACCGCAAATAGATTTTTATCCGCCATGCGGTAATCCACGTAGACATATTATTTCCACAATTTAATAAAAAAATGAATACGAAGGATCATTCACCATGCATGCGGTAATCCACATAGACAGGTTTTTCCAACAGAATAATAAATAATAGAACCAGGTCATGCGTAATACGCACATACAGGATATTCCAACAGAATAATAAAGAATAGAACCAGGTCATGCGTAATTCGCACAAACAGGATATTCCAACAGAATAATAAAGAATGGAATAACAGAAGAATTTCACCATGTATGCGGTACTTCGCATAGACAGGTTATTCCAACATAATAATAAAGTATGGAATAACACAAGCTCTCTTCATGAATATGAAAGAAATAATACCCCTTACCTTAGAAGAAAACTGGATACTGGAATAGTGAGGTAGCAGACTTCTCTCCTTCTTTCTCTCTATAATTTCTCTCTATAATAATTGCTCTAAAGATTTAGTGAATTGGTGAGGAATGAAGGAAGAATGAGCTTCTATTTATAGGAAAATATAGTTTTGATAATTGCACATTTTGGGACTCGAAATATTATAGTATAATACATTCCTCTTTTCTTTTATTTTTAATCTAGTCCTGCAAATATTATCAAACTTGCACCACCTCCCCTAATAGTAAATCATGTGAATCAATCGTAAATCATGTGACTCAATAGTTCTAAACATGTGAAAAAATTAATTATAGTATAGTACCTTCATCTATACCTCTATTTTTATTTTAGTCATGCAAGTATTATCAATATTGCACCACCACCCCTAATAGTAAATCATTTGAATCAATAGTACACACATGTGAACATATAGTTATAAGCATGTGAATTAATAGCAATTAATTGCTCATTTATTCGGTGAATTATCCGATTGGTCAATATAACCTCCAGACATTAATTATTATCGAAATAAATGTCGATTTCCACTAACACTAATAATCCCAATACAATAGAACTATCAATTTTATTTTTAATCAACACGAACTTATTCATCATTAATATTATAATTCACAATATTTAACAACCAGGTCGTTCCCAAGAAAGAGGGGGCTTTCCGATAAGGATTTCTCCTTATTAGCGCGTAATTAGGTGACCAAACATCTCCTTAACAGAACTTCTAGACATTGTCAATATTGCAAATAATAATATGAATAACTTTGTCGTCTCAATTATTGATTTAATAATATAACATATTATACAGATGATACTGTGACAATAATTGAATCAATAAAATGAGAGATATGATGCAGCAATTATTGTAGTAATAAGTGAGTATAACTAAGTGACTTCTTACGTAAGCATCAATAATCAATACCGTGTGCTACTATGCAACCACGCGTATTACTGTATACTTTTACTACCGGATAGTTTAACGGTAAAACTTTCGCCGTTATTTTTATAAAATGATAATTCTGTCGTTTTCTAACTACGACAATACTTCCGTTGTGGGGTCCACCAATGATTATGTCATCGTACTAATAATCCCTGTTAAAATGAATATTCCCCAACCAATCGAATATTATATAATAACTTGCATACTTTGCAAAATTTATAAATACTACCCACAACTATAACACTATCTCAAATCCACACCATAATATTAAAAAAAATATTTCGAGAAAATTAAATCTTTATTCATAAAATTTGGGGTCTTACACCAAAGATATTCATTTGTATCACCAGTTGGTCATGTTCATCTCAACACCTGCTCATCTTTACTCTACGGGCCAAAGATATTCATCAGTTAATCATTCATCTTTGCACTACAGGCCAAAGATATTCAGTAATATCATCATGTAGAACTGAGGATGATGAAAAATATTTTAAAGAAAACGAATCCAATGAGACAAAAGGACAAATATTAGGGATTCGTACTACAGTTTATCCAAGTTCAAAAATACTCCATAATAATCAATTGTGGGGCAGAATTCAAAAATAAAGATCAAAACATGGATATAATCAAATATAGTAATCATAATAGACAACTTGGACAAAGAAAAAAAAATTTTATTTTTTTGTGAATAGTGTCGTATTCGTGAATAGTACCGTATACGTGAATAGTAACCCCGGCACAAAAAGGTAGAAATTCCATAAGAAAAATCATCATACTTTATGAATAGTACTCGTGAATAGTAACTCGTGAATGTAACTCATGAATAGTAACTCATGAATAGTAACCCGACATGAAAAGATAAGAATTTCATAATAAAATTCATACCAATATTTCAGTATAATGATATTGAAAGAAATAATATCATTTACGAAAAAAAATAACATCTCTTACCTCAAAAGAATAGTACTTCTGACTGGAATATCGGCTATAATGCTAAAAGAAACTTGCACTGTATAGCAACACTCAAGATATCTAAATAATAACAAAAATACACTCGATAATATAGAGAGAGAAAACTTCAGTTTCTGAAGTGATTTTTAATTCTTACCTAAACACCCTATTTATAGGAAAATGCTTAGAACACCAAAGCAAAAAATTTAATAAAATATTAATATATTAAAAAAAATTCACGCCCACCTTAGAAAATCTGAATTCAGCATGTTTACCACTCATATGGGGTTCACCCAATTGCAAAAAATGTTTTTCTTAAAATAAATAGTTTAAACTCCAAAATCAATTATTCCGAAACTTCAATAATTCATAATAAATAGTTCTTTTATCAGAAAAATTCAAATCTTATGTCCTTTTTATAGAAAATTCAATTCTCTACAACTTTGTAAGTTTAAGTTTTTCCAAATTTCAAGTAGAAATTGACCGAAATCCACATACGGACGATTTTACAAGCTATAATCAAATTTCAGTAAAAAATAGGGTTCACCTCCTCATTTATTCATATATCATACATTCATTGTAAAAATATCACTATTATTATATTATTATAATATAATAATATATTTAAATAAATTATTTTATCAGAAAAAATAAAATATCAATTTTCAACAATTGTCACTGTGACGCCCCCAAAATAGGTATACATCACCCATTCTGAGTCGTCAAATACATGGTACAAAAATAAATTCAACTTTATTAAAACACTTGTTGCGCAAAATATCAAAACACAATACTGTGAGTTTAAATACAAATATTATCTTCTAGACAATATCCACACTCAAATAAGTCCTCATTATAATTATAGAAATACTATTTAATAAAATAGTCAGGACTGCTAACACCACTGACTAGAAACATCACTCCACACCCCGACTAGTTCTCGCTATATTCTCGCCTCCTGAGAAAAATGGAACAAAAAGGAAAAGGGTGAGCTCAACTAGCCCAGTAAAGAATATTATGACTAAGATAATATACAACAACTTATCATTAGTCTTCAACATGAAAAAATCTGATAAAATAAAATAGACAACAAGTTTTAGATCAACAACTGCAGCGGAAACAGCAAACCATTAGAAGAGTCAAGTAGAGAATGAGTTCTACTATCTTCTAAGATTTAAAAGTCCATCAACGATATTTTATCCCTATAACATCAATCAATATACATCTTAAATCAAATATTCATCTTTGCACTACAGGCCAAAGATATTCATTTGTATCACCAGTCGGTCATGTTCATCTCAACACCTATTCATCTTTGTACTACGGGCCAAAGATATTCATCAGTTAATCATTTATCTTTGCACTACAGGCCAAAGATATTCAGTAATGTCATCATTTAGGACTCAGGATGATGAAAAATATTTTAAAGAAAACGAATCCTGTGAGACAGAAGGACAAATATTAGGGATTCGTATTATAGTTTATCCAAGTACAATAATACTCCATAACAACCAATTGTAAAGTAGAATTCAAAAATAAAGATCAAAACATGGATACAATCAAAGATATTAACCATAATAGACATCTTGGACAAAAAGAAAAAATTTTATTTTTCGGTGAATAGTGTCGTATTCGTGAATAGTGTCATATACGTGAATAGTGCCGTATACGTGAATAGTAATCTCGACACAAAAAGTTCCAAATTTGATAAAAAGTTCAAACAAATATTTCGGCATAATGATATCGAAAGAAATAATATCATTTACGAAGAAAATAACATCCCTTACCTCAAAATAACAGTACTTCTATTCGGAATATAGGTATAAGGCTGAAGGAAACTTGCACTGATAAATAAAAACTCATAAAGTATCTAAATACTCACAAAATATGCTCGATAATATAGAGAGAGAGAAAGAGAGAAAACTTATGAATTCTGGTGTGATTTTAAATTCTAACTTAGCCCTCTATTTATAGGAAAATGTTAGTACGTCGAAGCAGACTTGACCTGCAACCTGATGGCTTTACCTGCTACTATTCTCACCCACCATATTTGAATAAAAATTTCAGCACATTTCTCACCAACCAAAAGTGGGGCCCACTCAATTCTAGAATTTTCTACCAAAATCATTTATAAACTTAATTTCCGAATCGTTCACCTCTTAAAATTTTTAACAAATTATACGTTCATTTTTAACGGTTCAAAATTTGTGGACATATACTCAACTTATATATGTATAACATATCCAAAAATCACAACGATCCAACGGTCAGATTAAAAATTATAACTCACGCAATATATCTCAAGAACAATGATTTAATTTTTAATACCTCCATTCTGACAAAAACACCTCAACATTAATTCCTTCACATAAAATAAATATATCCATCAATTATATCTACATAAAATAAATATTTTCTTATCATATAAATCAATAATTAATTATTCACAAATAATATTACAGAATCACAATTATGACAACCAGGCCGTTCCCAGGAAAGAGAGGGCTTTCCAATAAGGATTTCTCCTTACTGGCGCGCAATTAGATGACCAAACCTCTCCTTAGACAGAACTTTTTAGACATTGCCAATAATGTTATCTAATAATATTATTCAAATAATATGAATTATTGATCTGATAATGGAAAATACTGTGCAGCAACAATTATTGAAACAATAATAATATAAAATATCAACGCAGCAATTATTGAATCAATAAAATAAAATATTGAACAGTAACTACTGCAACAATTATTAAGTAGTGCCTTCTTACGTAAGAATCAATAATTGGTGCAATACCGTGTGCTACTGTATTTTAACCACCGGGTATTCCAACAGTATTAACGGTAACAACTACGCCGCTATTTATAAACAACTTATACTTGTCGTTTTCTTCTTTCCATTATGGGGCCCACATAGGGCTGCGCCGTCGTACGAATATTCCTCAACAGAAAGAATATTTCACAACCAAACGAATATTCCCTGATAACAAATTTGCACATTTCACCCATAACCAAAGTATTATATCAAATTAACACCTTATTATTCACAATAATATTTAGAGAAAATTTGATTTTATTCATTAATAAGTTGAGGTCTTACAACCTCCCCTCCTTAAAAAATTTCGTCCTCGAAATTGACGTACGTACCTGGTATTTTGAACAGGTGAGGATACCTCCTTTCATTTCTGATTCCAACTCTCTGGTCATTTCTTCAATAGCATGGTTTCTCCACAAAACCTTAACTTGTGGTATAACCTTTGTGCGTAGAACATGCTCTTTCCTATTCAAGATCTTAACAGGTACCTCCTCGTACGTTAAATCTTCGGCTATCTCGTCTGGTTCTAATTCAATTATGTGGTTCGGGTCTTTCACATATTTACGAAGCACAGATACGTGAAAAACATTATGAACACGAGATATGCTTGGAGATATGCCACATTTTCTATTCGGTCAAGAATTTCAAATGGACCAATAAATTATGGATTGAGATTTCCTCTCTTCCCAAATCTTGTAACTCCTTTCCATGGTGCAACACGTAACAATACATGATCCCCAATACTAAATTCTACATCTTTTCAATGAAGATCCGCATAACTCTTTTGTCGATCCTGTGCCGTTTGTATACATTGCCGAATCGTTTGGATCTTCTCTGTAGTTATGCGTACCAATTCTGGTCCCAACACCGTTGCTTCACCCACCTCGTCCCAGCATACTGGAGAACGAAACTTTCGTCCATACAAGGCTTCAAATGGAGCCATACCTATACTTTCCTGATAACTGTTGTTGTAGGAGAATTCCACTAGTGGTAAGTACTTATCCCAACTTCTTTTGAAATCTAGAACATAGAGTCTTAATAGATCTTCAAGGGTTTGAATAATCCTCTCTGATTACCTGTCCGTTTGAGGATGGTATGCTGAACTGAATCGTAAATTCGTGCCCATAGCTTTCTACAAGCTAACCCAAAATCGTGAAGTGAATCTTGGGTCACGGTCCGAAACTATGGATACTGGTATGCCATGCAATCTCACAATCTCATTCACGTATATACTAGCAAGACGTTCAAGGGAATAAGTCTCACGTATAGGTAAGAAATGAGCAGACTTGGTTAATCTATCAATAATGACCCAAATCGCATCTATACCTTGAGAAACCTTGGGAAGACCCGTAACAAAATCCATAGTAATGTGTTCCCACTTCCATTTCGAAATCTCAAGTGGTTGCAATGGACCCTTTGGTACTTGATGTTCGGCCTTTACTCGTTGACAAGTTAAACACCTTAAGGTAAACTCCGCAATTTCTCTCTTCATATTGCTCCACCAAAATATATGTCAAAGATCATGATACATTTTGGTACTTCCAGGATGGATTGCAAATGGTGTGTTGTGTGCCTCCATCATGATTCTATGTTTCAAGTCAGAATCGTTAGGAACGTAAATTCTGGAGTTGACTCGAAGTATTCCTTCTTCATCGATTCTTACTTCTGGAATAGTACATTCTTGCACTTTCTTCTTCATACGCATCAGCTCCATGTCCGTAGCTTGAGCAGCTTTAACTTTATCGATTAAAGTCGGTTCTACTCGTATATTTAATATCATCACGTGGGTACTTGGAGCGTTTACCTCTATCTCCATCCTTTGTAAATCATACAAAATGGGCCCTTGTGTTAACAACATTGCACTCGTACCCGTATATGATCTTCTACTCAATGCGTCAGCTACTATGTTCATTTTTCCAGGATGATATTGGATGGTATAATCGTAATCTTTCTACAGCTCAAGCTAACGTCGTTGCCGCATGTTGAGTTCCTTTTGGATGAAGAAATATTTGAGGCTTTTATGATCCGTATAGATCTCCACTTTCTCCCCATACAGGTAGTGTCTCCAAATCTTCAACGCGAAAACGACTGCTACCAACTCCAAATCATGAGTAAGATAATTCCTCTCATATTCTTTGAGTTGTCGCGATGCATAGGCTATGACTTTCCCATGTTACATGAGAACGCATCCTAACCCTTTGCCTGAAGCATCGTTGTAGATAACAAATCCATCCAAACCAGATGGTATTGTCAGAACAGGTGCCGAAATGAGTTTCCTCTTGAGTTCTTTAAAACTCTTCTCACAATCCTCTCTCCAACCGAATTTTGTATCTTTTCGAGTCATCTGAGTTAACGGAGTAGCTATTTTAGAAAATCCTTCCACGAATCTCCGATAATAACCAACTAAGCCCAGAAAGCTACATACTTCGGTCACCGACTTCGGTTACTCCCAACTTTGTATGGCTTCAATCTTCGTCGGGTCGACAGATACTCCATGTTTTGATACCACGTGTCCAAGGAATGCTACTTCCTCAAGCCAGAACTAGCATTTCTTCAGTTTGGCATATAGCTTGTTTTCACGAAGCCTTTGCAGTACCAGCTTCAAATGGTGCTCATGATCTTCACGGCTTTTGGAATAGATGAGGATGTCATAAATAAAGACAACAACGAACTGATCTAAATATTCTTTGAATACATGGTTCATCATATCCATGAAGGCAGTAGGAGCATTAGTCAATCCAAAAGAAATGACTAAGAATTCATAATGCCCGTACTGAGTTCTGAAGGCAGTCTTTGGAATATCCTCAGTTTTAATTTTCAGCTGATGATATCCAGAACGAAGATCGATCTTTGAAAAGAATTTTGCTCCTTGCAACTGGTCGAACAGGTCATCAATAAGAGGTAACGGATACCTATTCTTGATGGTGACATGGTTCAATTCTCGATAGTCAATACAAAGTCGCATACTCCCGTCTTTCTTCTTTACGAATAAAACAGGAGCACCCCAACGAGACGTACTAGGACGAATGAAACCGATGTCTAACAATTCCTGTAATTGGACTTTTAACTCCTGAAGTTCAATAGGAGCCATTCGATATGGGGTTTTAGAAATGGGCTTTGTACCGGGTTCAAGGTCAATAAAGAATTCAACTTCATGTTCTGGGGGTAGACCAGGAAGTTCTTCAGGAAATATGTCAGCAAATTCACTAACAACAGAAATATTATTCAAATCTGACGTGTTTTTGTTCAAGTCCATAACATGGGCTAAGAAAGCTTGACATCAGTTTTTTAATAAACGAATGGCTTTATGGCTTGATATGACAGTGATTGACTTTAGTGGTTTGGTTGCTTGAATTCGAATAACAGGTTGATTAGGAATATGAAAACTAACAACCTTACGAAAAAAATCAATTTTGACATGATGAGTAGTTAACCAATCAACCCCTAAAATCACGTCAAAAGCAAGTATCTTTAAAGAGATAAGATCCACATGTAATGTGATGGTGCCAACTTGGATCAAACAAGATTTATAAACAGTGGATGTAATGAATGTTTCTCCTAACGGAGTCTCCACAGATAAATCAAAATCTAATTTCTCCGGAGTCAAGTTTAAACGTTGAGCACAAGCAGGAGAGATAAAAGAATGGGTAGAACCGGTATCTAGTAAAGTATAAACTTCGCAAGATTTCAAGATTAGCTTACCCGTGATCACCTCGTTCAGGTTTCTCGCGTTTTGGCCAGTCACGAAAAACGCTCTTCTAGGAACCGCTGATTTCGACTTATCCGAGACAGCTTTTGGAGTCACCATCCCCGCTGAACTTAGTTTTGCTATAGAACACTCTCGAGCTATATGACCCTCCTTTCCACAGTTATAACATACATTGGATTATTGTGGACAGTTTGGGCTGATATGTCCCTCTTTCTCGCATTTGTAACAAACGACCGGTGCTCGTTCTCCTCCCCTAGAAACAGTTGATGTTTGTGCTGACGTTTTCACGTTATCATTGTTGTACCTTCTCTTCTTGAAATCTCCTCCCGACTCGCTCCTTCTATTATCACGACGACGATTTCCACCAGAGTGGTTACTGCTTTTGTCTGAATGTTTTCCTCTCTGCCGGTTTTCATCTGTCCGATGACCGTTGCCACCGGTATTACCTTGGTTGTGTTCCCTCGGTTGAATATACTCATTATCTCGCTCTAATAATTGAGCCATGTGTACAACATCTGAATATAAAGAAATTTTTTGAGAGATAAGATATTGTCGAATCTCGGGTTTTAAACCTCTTAGAAACATCCTTGTCATTCGTTCCTCATTTTCGACCAAATGAGGTGCAAACCTGGATAACTCTGCAAACTTCGCCTCTTAATGGGACACCGTCATGTTATTTTGTTCCAGTCTAATAAACTCTACCTCCTTCATATGACGAATACTTTCAGGAAAATACTTGTCATTAAACAGTTTCTGAAATGTTTCCCAGGACATGTTAAGTGCGTCAGGCTGGGTACACTTCACAGACTTCCACCAGTAGTCTGCCTCACCGCGGAACATAAAGGTGGCGAATGGAACCTTCTGTTCCTCCGTGCATCCCAAGACATCGAATATCTTGGTAATTTGCTTGACCCACATTTCCGCCTTGATCGGATCCGGCTTTCCCTGAAAGTCTGGTGGTCCCAACTCTTTGAACTGCTTAGCCGTGATAAATCGCGCGTTGTTATCATTTTCACCCGTATTTTGCACACGAGTCTCCCTCGTCTGATTTTGCATGAACTGCAAAAAGCTCCTAAACATTCCATCATTCATCGTTTGCTCGGTAACGTTGTTTACAGGAGGAATATTGCCTTCCTGTTGCACGTTCTCCTGGTTTGGGACTAAAGGTTGTTCCACAGTCTCATATACTCTATTGTTAACGTTCTCGGCTGCCATTCCCAAATACTGCCATAAAACAAGGGTTAATTAAACAAATTAACATATAATATCCCTATATTATGACCAACCAATAAATAAGCTTAGGTAGGACACACTAGCGAAGGATTTACTCGTCTCTCCCCTCCTAGTTCTATTCCTCGATCTCCGCCAGAGACCATATCCCTAAGCTCTGATACCAACTGTGATGCCCCCAAAATAGGTATACATCACCCATTCTGAGTCGCCAAATACATGGTACAGAAACAAATACAACTTTATTAAAACACTTGTTGCGCAAAATACGGCAACACAATATTGTGAGTTCAAATACAAATATTATCTTCTAGACAATATCCACACTCAAATAAGTCCTCATTACAATTATAAAAATACTATTTAATAAAATAGTGAGGACTGCTAACACCACTTACTAGAAACATCACTCAAGACACCGAATTTTGTATCTTTACGAGTCAGCTGAGTTAACGGAGTAGCGATTGGAGAAAATCCTTCTACAAATCTCCGATAATAACCAGCTAAGCCCAGAAAGCTACGTACTTCGGTTACCGACTTCGGTTGCTCCCAACTTTGTATGGCTTCAATCTTCGCCGGGTCGACAGATACTCCATGTTTTGACACCACGTGCCCAAGGAATGCTACTTCCTCAAGCCAGAACTCGCATTTCTTCAGTTTGGCATATAGCTTATTTTCACGAAGCTTTTGCAATATCAGCTTCAAATGGCGCTCATGATCTTCACGGCTTTTGGAATAGATGAGGATGTCATCAATAAAGACAACAACGAACTGATCCAAATATTCTTTGAATACACGGTTCATCATATCCATGAAGGCAGCAGGAGCATTAGTCAATCCAAAAGACATGACTAAGAATTCATAATGCCCGTACCGAATTCTGAAGGCAGTCTTTGGAATATCCTCAGTTTTAATCTTCAGCTGATGATATCCAGAACGAAGATCGATCTTTGAAAAGAATTGTGCTCCTTGCAACTGGTCAAACAGGTCATCAATGCGAGGTAGCGGATACCTATTCTTGATAGTAACATGATTCAATTCTCGATGTCGATATAAAGTCGCATACTCCCGTCTTTCTTCTTTACGAATAACACATGAGCACCCCAAGGAGATGTACTAGGACGAATAAAATCGATGTCCAACAACTCCTGTAGTTGGACTTTTAACTCCTGAAGTTCAATAGGAGCCATTCGATATGGGGTTTTAGAAATGGGCTTTGTACCAGGTTCAAGGTCAATAAAGAATTCAACTTCACGTTCTGAGGGTAGACTAGGAAGTTCTTCAAGAAATACATCGAAAAATTCTCTAACAATAGAAATATTATTCAAATCTGACTTATCTTTGTTCAAATCCATAACATGGGCTAAGAAAGCTTGACATCCGATTTTCAATAAACGAATAGCTTTGTGGCTTGATATGACAGTGACTGATTTTAGTGGTTTAGTAGTTTGAATTGGTATGACAGGTTGGTTAGGAATATGAAAACTAACAACCTTACGAAAACAATCAATTTTAGCATGATGAGTGGTTAACCAATCAATTCCTAAAATCACATCAAAAGCAAGTATCTTTAAAGAGATAAGATCAACAGGTAATGTGATAGTGCCAACTTGGATCATGCAAGATTTATAAACTGTAGATGTAACGAAGGTTTCACCTAACAGAGTTTCAACAGATAAGTCAAAGTCCAATTTCTCCGGAGTCAAGTTTAAACGTTGAGCACAAGCAGGAGAGATAAAAGAGTGGGTAGAACCGGTATCTAGTAAGGTATAAACTTCGCAAGAGTTTAAGATTAGCTTACCCGTGATCACCTCGTTTGGGTTCCTCACATTTTGGCCAGTCACGACAAACGCTCTTCCAGGAACCGCTGATTTCGACTTATCCGGGACAGCCCTTGGAGTCACCATCCCCGTTGAACTTCGTTTTGCTACAGAACAATCCCGAGCTATGTGGCCTTCCTTTCCATAGTTGTAACATACCTTGGATTGTTGTGGACAGTTTGGGCTGATATGTCCCTCTTTCCCGCATTTGTAACATCTAACTGGCGGTCGTTCTCCTCCCCTAGAATTTGTTGTTGGTGCTGATGCTGCTGCTGATGTCTTCCCGTCATTGTTGAATCTCTTCTTTCTGAAATTTCCACTTGACTCACCGCTCCTATTATTATGGCCACGATGACCACCCGAGTGGTTACCGCCTTTGTTCGTATTTTTTCCTCCTCGTTGGTTATCATCGCTCTGATGACTGTTGTCACCGGTATGACCCTGGTTGTGGTCCCTCGGTTGCACATACTCATTATCTCACTCTAATAATTGAGCCCTATTTACAACATCTGAATATAAAGAAAATTTATGAGAGATAAGATATTGCCGAATCTCGGGTTTTAGACCTCTCAGAAACATCCTTGTCATTCGTTCCTCATTTTCGACCAAATGAGGTGCAAACCTGGATAACTCTGCAAACTTCACCTCGTACTGGGACACCGTCATGTTATTTTGTTCCAGTCTGATAAACTCTGCCTCCTTCATATGACGAATACTTTCAGGAAAGTACTTGTCATTGAACAGTTTCTGAAATGTTTCCCAGGACATGTTGAGTGCGTCAGGCTGGGTACGCTTCACAGACTCCCACCAGTAGTCTGCCTCACCGTGGAACATAAAGGTGGCGAACGGAACCTTCTGTTCATCCGTGCATCCCAAGACATCGAATATCTTGGTAATTTGCTTGACCCACGTTTCCGCCATGATCGGATCCGGCTTTCCCTTAAATTCTGGTGGTCCCAACTCTTTGAACTGCTTGGCTGTGACAGACCGCGCGTTGCTATCACTTCCACCCGTATTTTGTACACGAGTCTCCCTCGTCTGATTTTGCATGAACTGCAAAAAGCTCCTAAACATTCTATCATTCATCGTTTGCTCGGTAGTGTTGTTTACAGGAGGAATATTGCCTTCCTGTTGCACGTTCTCCTGGTTTGTAACTAAAGGTTGTTCCACAGTCTCATACACTCTATTGTTAACGTTCTCAGCAGCCATTCTTAAATATTGTCATAAAACAAGGGTTAATTAAACAAATTAACATATCACATAATATCCCTATATTATGACTGACCAACAAATAAGCTTAGGTAGGACACACTAGCGAAGGATTTACTCATCTCTCCACTCCTAGTTTTATTTCCCGATCTCCGCCAGAGACCATATCCCTAAGCTCTGATACCAACTGTGACGCCCCCAAAATAGGTATACAACACCCATTCTGAGTCGCCAAATACATGGTACAGAAAGCAAACTACAACTTCAATAATACAATTGTCGTACAAAATACGACAACACATACTGTGAGTTTAAATATAAATATTATCTTCTAGATAATATCCACACTCAAATAAGTCCTCAATAAAATTATTCAAACACTATTTTACAGAAATAGTGAGGACTGCTAAAACATCTTTCTAGAACCATCACTCCATACCCCGACTAGATCCTGCTATTTTCTCACCTCTTGAGAAGAAAAATGGAACAAAAAGGAAAAGGGTGAGCTCAACTAGCCCAGTAAAGAATATTATGACTAAAATAATATACAACAAATTATCATTAGTCTTCAACAGGGAAAATCTGATAAAATATAATAGACAACAAGTTTTAGATCAACAACTGCAGCGGAAACAGCAAACCATTAGAAGAGTCAAGTAGAGAATGAGTTCAACTATCTTCTAAGATTTAAAAGTCCATCATCAATATTTTATCCCTGTAACAACAATCAATAACCATCTTTAATCAATTATTCATCATTGCACTATAGGCCAAAGATATTCATTTGTATCACTAGTCGGTCATGTTCATTTCAACACCTGTTCATCTTTGCACTACGGGTCAAAGATATTCATTAGTTAATCATTCATCTTTGCACTACGGGCCAAAGATATTCAATAATATCGTCATTTAGGACTGAGGATGATGAAAAATATTTTAAAGAACGAATCCAGTGAGACAGAGGAACAAATATTAGGGATTCGTATTTCAGTTTATCCAAGTTTAATAATACTCCATAATAAACTATAGTGGAGTAAAATTCAAGAATGAAGATCAAAACATAGATTTAATTTCAAGAATAAGGGTCACAACAGATAACTTGGAAGAAAAAAAATATAATTTTTTTTTCTTTTATGAACAGTACCCGTGAACAGTACCCGTGAACAGTAACTGTGAACAGTACCCGTGAACAGTACCCGGTCATGAAAAATTCTAAATTTGATAAAAAGTTCAGACCAATATTCCTATAAAATGATATTAGATGAATTAAAATTTCTAATCATTTCAGGAATTATAGAAGCAATAAAATAATATCCTTTACCTTGGTAGAAACTAGATTTGACTGGAATATCGGATATTATTCTGAGAAAATATTGCAGAAAAACTTCGCTCAAAATATTCTTATACTCAAGAAAATACTCTCAATACTATAGAATAAGAATTTCTGAATTTAGAAATGGTGTGTTGAGGAAGGAGGGATTACCCCCTATTTATAGTGAAATCCTCGGATGAAAAATCAACATGTTGCTGCCTAACCTCATATATTTTCCATATGGGTGGGCCACCCTTTGAAAAATGTGTTGCAGGAAAGAAAGAAAACAAGCTAGCTTTGAATAAAACAAGGCATGCATGAATCATCTTTGAAAAAAACAGGACAATACTCCTATAATACAATTGAGAATCAAGAATTTGCAGACAACGTTCATTTACACCAACCATTTCCACCAACCCATTCCACCAACCAATTCAATTACATCTTGGTTACTTTCTTTCTAATTAACCACATGTATATATAATAATAATAATATTATTATTATTATTATTATATAAACAACTATTATAATAATATATTTGAATGAATTATTTTTGGAAAAGAATAATTGTAGTTCCACAGAAAATATGTCAAATCTTCAACAAATATTTCATGCTAAAATTCTTTCATTAATAACCACATAAATAAATAAATCCCTCATTTATATCCACATCAAATAAATATTTCCTTATCATATAAATCAATAATTAATTATTCACAAATAATATTACAGAATCACAATTATGACAACCAGGCCGTTTCCAGGAAAGAGGGGGCTTTCCAATAAGGATTTCTCCTTACTGGCGCGCAATTAGGTGACCAAACCTCTCCTTGGACAACTTTCTAGACATTGCCAATAATGCTATCTAATAATATTATTCAAATAATATGAATTATTGATCTGATAATGGAAAATACTGTGCAGCAACAATTATTGAAACAACAATAATATTAAATATCAACGCAGCAATTATTGAATCAATAAAATAAAATATTGAACAGTAATTACTGTAACAATTATTGAGTAGTGCATTCTTACGTACGAATCAATAATCCAACTATATTGTGCAATACAGTGTGCTACTGTGTAACTACGCGTATTACTGTATTTTAACCACCGGGTATTCCAACAGTGTTAACGGTAACAACTACGCCGTTATTTATAAAAACTCAAACTTGTCGTTTTCTTCATCCGACAGTTATTCTGTTATGGGGCCCACAAATGACTGCGTCGTCGTACGGATATTCCCGACAAAAAGAATATTTTATAATCACTTGCTTATTTTGTAAAATTTGCACATTTCACCCATAACCAAAGTATTATATCAAATTAACCCCTTATTATTCACAATAATATTTAGAGAAAATTGGATTTTATTCATTAATAAGCTGGGGTCTTACAATTATGACTAAGATAATATACAACAACTTATCATTAGTCTTCAACATGAAAAAATCTGATAAAATATAATTGACAACAAGTTTTAGATCAACAACTGCAGCGGAAACAACAAACCATTAGAAGAGTCAAGTAGAGAATGAGTTCTACTATCTTCTAAGATTTAAAAGCCCATCAACGATATTTTATCCCTGTAACATCAATCAATATACATCTTGAATCAAATATTCATCTTTGCACTACAGGCCAAAGATATTCATTTGTATCACCAGTCGGTCATGTTCATCTCAACACCTGTTCATCTTTGCACTACGGGCCAAAGATATTCATCAGTTAATCATTCATCTTTGCACTACATGCCAAAGATATTCAGTAATGTCATCATTTTGGACTGAGGATGATGAAAAATATTTTAAAGAAAACGAATCCAGTGAGACAGAATGACAAATATTAGGGATTCGTATTACAGTTTATCCAAGTGCAATAATACTCTATAACAACCAATTGTGAAGTAGAATTCAAAAATAAAGATCAAAACATGGATACAATCAAATATAGTAACCATAATAGATATCTTGGACAAAAAAAAATTTTATTTTTCGGTGAATAGTGCCGTATTCGTGAATAGTATCGTATACGTGAATAGTGCCGTATACGTAAATAGTAATCCCAACACAAAAAATTTTAAATTTGATAAAAAGTTCAAACCAATATTTCGGCATAATGATATCGAAAGAAATAATATCATTTACGAAGAAAATAACATCCCTTACCTCAAAATAACAGTACTTCTGTTCGGAATATCGGTATAAAGCTAAAGAAAACTTGCACTGATAAATAAAACTCACAAAGTATCTAAATACTCACAAAATACGCTCGATAATATAGAGAGAGAGAAAAAAAAATTTATGAATTCTGGTGTGATTTTCAATTCTAACTTAGCCCTCCATTTATAGGAAAATGTTAGCACGCCGAAGCAGACTTGACCTGTAACCTGATGACTTTACCTGCTACTATTCCCACCAACCACATTTGAATAAAAATTCCGGCACATTTCTCACCAACCAAAAGTGGGTCCCACTCAATTCTAGAATTTTTCACCAAAATCATTTATAAACCTAATTTTCGAATCATTCACCTCTTAAAATTCATAACAAATTATACGTTCATTTTTAACGGTTCAAAATTTATGGACATATACTCAACTTATATATGTATAACATATCCAAAAATCACAACGATCCAACGGTCAGATTAAAAATTATAACTCACGCAATATATCTCAAGAACAGTGATTTAATTTTTAATACCTCCATTCCGACAAAAACACCTCCACATTAATTCCTTCACATAAAATAAATATATCCATCAATTATATCCACATAAAATAAATATTTTCTTATCATATAAATCAATAATTAATTATTCACAAATAATATTACAGAATCACAATTATGACAACCAGGCCGTTCCCAGGAAAGAGGGGGGTTTTCTAATAAGGATTTCTCCTTACTGGCGCGCAATTAGATGACCAAACCTCTCATTAGACAGAAATTTCTAGACATTGCCAATAATGCTATCTAATAATATTATTCAAATAATATGAATTATTGATCTGATAATGAAAAATACTGTGCAGTAACAATTATGAAACAATAATAATATAAAATATCAACGCAGCAATTATTGAATCAATAAAATGAAATATTGAACAATAACTACTGTAACAATTATTGAGTAGTGCCTTCTTACGTAAGAATCAATAATTGGTGCAATACCGTGTGCTACTGTATTTTAACCACCGGGTATTCCAACAGCATTAACGGTAACAACTACGCCGTTATTTATAAACAACTTATACTTGTCGTTTTTTTCATCCAATTGCTTTCCATTATGGGGCCCACACAAGGCTGCGCCGTCGTACGAATAATCCCCGACAGAAAGAATATTCCACGACCAAACGAATATTCCCCGACAACAAATGAATATTTTATAACCACTTGCTTATTTTGCAAAATTTGCACATTTCACCCATAACCAAAGCATTATATCAAATTAACACCTTATTATTCACAATAATATTTAGAGAAAATTTGATTTTATTCATTAATAAGTTGGGGTCTTACAGTCATTTTTCTAAAAATTCCTCCATTTATATCCACATAAATAAATATTTTTCTTATCATATAAATCAATAATTAATTATTCATAAATAATATTACAGAATCACACTATTGACAACCAGGCTGTTCTCAGGAAAGAGGGGGCCTTCCGGTAAGAATTTTTCCTTGTCCTTACTGGCGCACAATTAAATAACATCTCCTAAACAGAACTTTCTAGACATTGTCAATAATGTTATCTAATAATAATATTAAAATAATATGAATTATTGATCTGATAATAAGAAATACTGTGTAGTAACAATTATTGAAACAACAATAATATAAAATATCAACGTAGCAATTATTGAATCAATAAAATAAAATATTAAACAGTAATTACTGTAACAATTATGGAGTAGTGCCTTCTTACGTAAGAATCAATAATTGGTGCAATACCGTGTGCTACTGTGCAACACCGCGTATTATTGTGTTTTAGCCACAGGGTATTCCAACGGTGTTAACGGTAACAACTACGCCGTTATTTATAAAAAGTCATACTTGTCGTTTTCTTCATCCGATTGCTTTCTGTTATGGGGCCCACAAAAGGTTGCGCCGTCGTACGAATATTTCACGACTAAATGAATATTCCCCGACAACAATGAATATTTTATAACTACTTGCTTATTTAAAAATATTTGCGCATTTTATCCATAACTAACCACATTAATCAAATCAACCCTTACTATTTTAAAATAATAAATAGAGGAAATTCCATTTTATTCATAAAAGTTGGGGTCTTACAGTGCAATCCGTTATTATAATGTCTGGCTCATCAGTTTATAGTGCAGAAAATTTGTATATTTAGTCGTCATTATAATGTCTTGATTTTAGATAAAGGTGCAATTCGTTATTTTAACTAGCCTGTGCATTGCACGGGCTACCAACTAGTTAATACTAAAATTATGTTTGTTTGCAAAAATTATAATCTCGATTACAATACTAAAATTATTAATCTTAGAATTATAATTCTATTCTAAAGACTATTAAGACATTTTATAATCCCTAACTAAAAATTTCAAGTCTAAATTTGAAAACAAACAAGATGCTTTAGATTAATAGTCATATCCCAAGTATAATTCTTACAAACAAACATAAACTAAGTTTATATATATTTTAATAATAAATTTATTCTTAAAAATTATTATTTTAAAAATATATCTCTAATTTTAAAGTAAAAGAGCTAAATTTTAAACTTTAATATGTTTATGAATAGTATTTTATCATGTATAGTATTTTATATGTTATTTATATACAAGTATGGTCGTAGACTGTCTGGTTTGGTTCAAGTAATTTTATCATACATATGCAATCGGTTCCATACTCGAATAAAACTGAATATCAGTGTCAGATAGGGCTGAGCATTAGGTTATAACCGAACCGAATGGCTTATTCGGTTATAACCAAAAACCAAAATTAACACTATTTTGATATCCGAATTGTTAACCGAATTTGGAGATAACCGAATTACCGAATAACCGAATTTACTATTCGGCTATTCGGTTAATAACCGAAATGAAGAACTTTTCACTAAAAACTCCTGTTACAAAACCTGCACAAAAATCTCTGTTCTTCATCTTCTTCCATCATTTGATTCACAAACAAATCCTCAATGAGTAATGGCCATAGATAAACAAAAACCCAAATAAAAAAACAAATTAACAAAGAAACCTAAAATCCCCCCTTACAAAATGCTAAATCTCTATATCTTCACATAAGAAAAGTAAAAGCTCTTAAGAAACAAAGGAAGAAAAGTGAGACCCAAATCCCAATTCAATAACCAACAACAAAGTTCAGTAAAATAAAGCATGAAAACATTTTTTACTTCTTCTAATTTTTATTTTTGGTTCTCACAATTGAAAGAGCATGAGCCCATCAACAAAGTTCGGCGAAGAGGATGCCGACTGAGTTTGGCGAGAAGCGAAGGCGATGCGGCTCAGACCATCAACAAACCAACAACGAGGAGCTCTTTTGAAAACCCTTCGCTATAAGCCAATTCGGTCCATACCTTCAACTCTTCGCGAGAAGCAGGTTCAACCTGATTCAATCTGATTTTTGCTTCAAGTACCAAAACCGATTCATCAAGTTGTCACCGAACGACTCGATTGTCGTCAATTCAAGAGCCATTAATTTACTTTCGATCCAATGATTGTTGTCGCTGAATGAAGATAGGTGAGACTCGCGATTTGGGGGATTTCTAGGCGAAGTCGCGATTGAAAGTGAGAGATGAGACTTCACTCTTCAGTTCATACTTCATAGACGAGACTATGAGAGAGAGATTTGAGATCTTAGATCTGCCTTTTGGGAGGTAATATAACTAAGATCTGAGAAGATGACTGGAGGGAGGAGTCATAAGAAATTAGACTGAGAGAGAGAGTGTGAATATGAAATAGACTTAATATGAAATAGACTTAATATGTTCGGTTAATTGTCAAAATACGAAATAGAATTAATATGTTCGGTTATTCGGGTAAACCGAATAATCCAAAAATGATACCCGTATAAACTAACCGAAAATTGTATATAATTTCGGATATAACCGAAATGTTAAAAACAACCGAATTATCAAAAAAATTCGATTAATTTATTTCGGTTCGGTAATTCGATTATATCCATTTTTTGCTCGGTCATAGTGTCAGATAGCGCAGTCCATACAAGGTCTTAACTTTTCTCATTCTGAGTTTCGAGCTAACTCGATTGAACCGGTAATCCGACTCAGCATCATTCGTAATAATTTCCAATCCCAGTATTCTGGCGAGTTTTTAGGGCTTCAATTCTCTTTCCTTCTTTAGCTACCTAGTCAAGTCACTAAACGCCTAAACGGAATATTCAGCCCACCATCTCTCTGAGTTTGCTCTCTCTAAAAATGGCCAAATACGGCGACGGAGACAAAAGGTGGATCGTGGAAGACAGACCAGACGGAGCAAATGTCCACAACTGGCACTGGTCGGAGACAGATTGCCTCGAATGGTCTCGCAACCTCTTAAACAACCTTCTCTCCGACCAAACAGTCCTTAACGGCGAAGGCAATTTGTTCATCAAAACCAAGAAAGTTGAAAAAGTTGAAGGCGAAGCCTACGTCAATGTCCGCAAGGGAAAAATCATTCCAGGCTACGAAATCAGCTTAACCCTCTCCTGGGAAGGTGAAGCTAAAGATTCTGATAACAAATCCCTTCTAATCGTTGATGGGTTGGTCGAGATTCCTTATATTTCCGATGAAAACGCTGATGAAGATCCGGAAATTAGGGTTATTGTGAAAGACGAGGGCCCAATTGGGGAAAGATTGAAAGATGCATTTTTGGCAAAGGGGAAAGAATTTGTATACCAAAAAGTTAGGGTTTATGTTAGTGCTATGGCAAATGGGGGACCAGCTAAGGATGAATTGGAGGTGAAGAAGGTGAGTATTAATAGCAATGTGCCCGCGAAGAAGACAGTGGCAGCGGCACCCGTGGCAGCACCAGTGAAGAAGGAAGTGGTGAAGGAGAAGAGGAAAGAGGGGTTTAAGACGATAAAGATGAGTGAGAAGTTTGGTTGTAGGGCGAAGGATATGTTTGAGATATTGATGGATGAGAATAGGTGGAAGGGTTTTACTCAGAGTAATGCAAAGATTAGTAAGGAGGTTGATGGGGAGTTTTCTATTTTTGATGGGGCTGTGACAGGGAGCAATGTTGAGCTGCAGGAGGGTAAATTGATTGTGCAGAAGTGGAGGTTTGGGAATTGGCCAGATGGCATTCAATCCACGGTAAATCACCTGGTTTTGTACATGTTGTATGCATGTTTATGTGTATAGTTGGTTTTATGAGCATTGCTATTTTGGTTAACAATAGAATTATGACAAGCACTTGATGGTAAAGTGTCTTTCTCTTGTTGTCTAATCATTTATATGCCGCATTTAGTTTGTATGCTAACATGTGATTGGTCAAAAAAAGATGGCTTAGAATTGTTGCTTTATAAACAAACCGACACGCATATATAGATAACACACTCCTACATTCTTATAGATATATGTTTAAATTCATAGATAGATAAAAAGGAGATGGTTGTTATGTAAGCATATGAATGTTCCCATGACACACACAGGTTGCTTACTTGAAAACTGGTTAGGAATGAAGTGCCCTGTTGTTGACTTTTTGGTAAATCACAATTAATAAGCTTCTTCTTTCAAGCAGTCATACCAGATCTCTGTAATGATCTCTTATTGATGTTGTTGGTTAACTAAGATGTTGGTCCAATGACCAGCGTATGTTATTGGTTAACTAGAATTGCTGACAAGGTATTGATTAGTTAACTAATGTTGTCCGAATGGTTGTTTTGCAGGTGCGACTAACATTGGATGAGTCCGAATCTGGGGTTACTGTTGTCAAGCTAACACAAACTAATATACCAGAGGAAGACAGGTTGTTCTTTTGTTAATAGAATTTTATTGGTTTGTCTTGTGGTCATTGGAAACTTGCATGATGATATCACTAATACCAGTGTGATTTTCTATTCCGGTGCAGATATGGAAATTCGACTGTGGTAGAGAATACTGAGAGAGGATGGCGGGATCTTATCTTCCACAAGATACGGGCTGTTTTTGGTTTTGGAATATGATGTTTTTAGTAAGGATCTACTAAAGATGTAGCATGACCACTCATTTAAGTTTCATCCATTTTGAGTCATGGATTAAATGTGAGGTTACTTAAGAGAGCTGGATGTCAGTTGTGTAGTTGGCGTACAGGTCCTCTCGACTGAGAAGCATTTGATGGACCAATTTTTTCTCTAATGTTTCTTTAATAACTGTATTTTGTCCTTTTGAACTATAAAGCCTGTTTGGAAAAGGTTGTGTTTTTTATATCAAGATCACTATGTTAGATGTGTGCTTCAGTTTTTTCAGTTTATATCAAGATCTCTATGTTTTTATCAATTCTCCTTGATATTAACCTGGGGATGATTTTATTTTAGTAGTTTTGGGGAAGAAAAGAGTGCCAGCGGTTGGGGGAATGAGCATGTGAGCTATGGTCATCTCTAGGTGGTTTTTCGCTGATGTATTGTGCATCTGGGATTGATGGAGAATGCTTCTCCATTTGGTTAGACTCTTGGCAGTGTGAACCTCATTGTTGAACTCCCAGCTGAAAGTTCATGCAATATGCACAAATAACATTGAAGTGTCCGAGGGGTGATAAGAAATGTGCCAAAGTGCTGAATAAAGGTAACATATTAAGTTGGAAGTTGGGAAGGAGAGAGCAAGTTGTTGCGACTTGATTAAATTATCCATATCTGTACAGATTAAGTGCCTTAATATTCTTGGTGCAAGAGTTGACCCATCATCATCATAGCAATACTGTTTAATTGTGATTATAGTTTACCAAGCCGCATTGTTGCCATTCTTATGAAATTCCCCTTTTGAGATTGTTTAACCTTCACACGTGAAATTTCCCTTTTGAGATTGCTCAATAAGATTGTTTAACCTTCACAATATAAAGTTGTTACTGAGTTTCAGTTCTGGAGGATGAAGATGCAACTTTTTTTATTAGCCCTCAAAATGTTACCTTAAATCCTTGTTTTTGGGCTTAGCAAATTCCTTATTGAGAACCTATAGATATGGACCATCTTTATTGAGAACCTATAGACATTCAGCATATTTGCTGAGCAATCAGTGATGCACACAAATTATATATAGACATGAAATTCAGGTTCCTAAAAGGATTCATTGATGAACAGACCAAATCTGTTGTAGTGTGTGTGTGTGTGTGTGTGTGTGTATATATATATATATATATATATATATATATATATATATCCTATCTTTTTCATATTCTTAAATGATCAGAAACAAAATTGATACCGAGTACATAATAAGCGAGAAGAGGTGGAATGCCATTTTCTGAATTCTGATCATGTGTACATGCCTTAAACCAGTTGGCCAAAGTGGTTTTATAGCTAAAAAATGGGTAGAAACCTTTCAAGACCATTCTGATTAAACCATGATCATGTTACAGGGTCAAAAAATTACAGAAGTATTATTAAAACTAAAGCACTATCAGTTGGTTTTATTTTTGTGCAGTAATTTCATTGCTAAGATATCATTTCTTTATGCAGTTAAGAAAAAAAAACAAATCTCATGCGATACAAGTATTACACAACAGTATATTCAATGCCCGTGATTAGCCATAATCAGCCAAGTAAAAAATCATCATTCCTTGCAAAGGTAATAATCTAATTCCAAAGAGGGAGATGAGATGAGATGAGATTAGTAGTAGCCACTGTACATATCTTTGATTCTTGTATATTAAGATGTGCATATAGAAAGAAAGAGGGCATCACACAAACTTTTGGATCATTTCTCTCACTTCTTCAAGAACAAGCCATGCTTTATGCCCTCCTATCACTTCTGCTTTCATCTCTCCATCCTTCCATAGCTACAACATACAAAACCAATATAATATAATAAAAAAACCTACTATAAATCTAAAATTGTTACCTCATTTCCAAGTGATTACTGGAAACTAAACTCGAGAGGGTGAGCTCACCTGAATTGTTGGCATTTTCTGAGCAATAGAGTGCACAAGAAAACTCAGAATTAGCAAGAAATTAAGGAAGAAAATCAAATATTGTCAACAATGATTTAAAGAATATAAATTCTTAGGTTGCAAGTCTGTAACGAATACGTACTGAAACATTACCACGCTTCACAAGAGCCTGAGGGACATTGTTGACATCCACACTAAAAAATTTGAGTCTGTCACAAGAAAAAAAGATACAATAACATGTTTCTTAAGATTATAAACTTGCCTAGATTCATTACTGGTGTGATGAAATGAATTAAATTGTCACATTCAATGGCCACCCAAGTTTGCAATAATTCATCGCGGATTGTACTGGTATTTGTATGTAGCCTGTAGTTGGAGTCTATCAGCTAGACTAGAAGAATTTTAGGGTTAGGGGCGAGAGAAGAGAGAATAAAGGAGATTGGAAATTGTTTTGTTTGATATTCGATGCATGGTCTCAATACACTACATCCTAACCATAGTATCTTTTGGCAAACAAAATGAATCCTAGCCATTCATCCTCTAAGAACCAATATCTAATCCCAGCTAGCCCTACATTTACTAAGCTATATTCTGTTGCAATGTATTTGAGCAAACAATATGCAAGTTACTAGGAGGAGAAGTTTGAAATGTGAGCAATGCTTTTTTTTCTTTTCTGAATCATATTAAAATAAGCTTAAATATTATTGATATAATGTGTTTATATATGTATAGAAAGGAAACTAACTTGGTATCGAATTCCGCTGCCAATTTTTCCAGTTTAGGCTTCAAATATATGCATTTTCTACACCAAGCAGCCATCCTACGAACCAAAATAAAGAACAGACAAGCTAAATATAACCAAAGCAAAAATCTTAAACATGAAAAAATGAAACGGATGGGCCAATTCAGTATTAATTTTTGAACAGAAACCAAATGTTAGAAAGTAATGAACAGAGCAAAACAAAAACAGAGATGTATACATAGAGAGATACCAATCAATGATGATGGGTTGGGAGTTATCTTTTGCTTTGGCTAATATCTGATCCAAATGATCGCAATCTGTAATGGGTTCCATCTCTACAAAACTGGGCCTTGATAGGTCTGGAAAGAAAGCAGTAGCTCTACATTCTCTCTTCACAATCTTCTTCCATTCCGTACCTTTTCTTTGATCAAATCCAAACCCATAAGATTTTAACGGATGATTTAAACAACTCCAAAGCTGTTGTTGGTGTTGGTCTTTTTGGTAGGTTTCTCTGTATAAAATGTGAGAATTTGGTGCTAATATCGACATATAAAGCTTTGCCTTTGCCTTTGAATAAACAGAGTCCCAAAAGGAGATGGATATTTTAAGGTGACGATGGGTCAGAGAAAAACTTGAATTGCAAAATATTTGATCAGATTTAGATTTATTTATTTATTTTTTAAAAAAGAAGGAATTTATGCATTTTATATGTAGTGATATACAGTCAGTCTAGTTCTTGTTTGGTTCGAAAGAAAATGAAGAGATGAGCAAGAGGAAGCTTATCCGGAAGCTACGTTGGAAAACGGGAGAGGGGATAGAAAGTCTATGCACCTAGAAAAGTTAAGAAAATAAAAAATCATCAAAAATAAATATTTTAGTTGAGTAGTAATTTTTTGTGTTGGTTATGTAATTCTTTCATACATGTAATTAATTAATTTTATTTTTATCTTAGCATCCCCTTCTTATTTATTTATTTACCAAAAGCAACAAATTTTATACATCATCTATATGCGAAATAGAAAAGAAGCTAATTAAGGTTCTGTTTAAGTGATCTGGGTCCTCTGTGAAGATCTTGTAAAAGTTTTATTTTGAGATTTACAACATATTAAAAAAGAGATTTAATAACTCACAACTCTTTTTTTTGTTTGTGTATCAAAACGACGTCGTTTTGATAGGAATTTTTTTTACAAGTTGACAAAAATTAAAAGCCACCAAACGCCGTTTATTTTTACATATAATTATTTTAAAATTCTTGATTATTCTGTATATGATTTTTTTTTATATTTAATAACTTAGATTGCTATTAATATTAGAATAACTACAAACTTGACTCAAAAAAATGAATAAATATATCGATTATAATTATCGTTAATGTTTACAATGTGGCTTTAGTTATTTTTCGTTTATTATTATTTTTGTTTGTTTATTTATATTTTTATTATTTATTATTATTATTATTATTATTATTTGTATTTATCTGTTCCATAAAAATAGTTTACTCTCACCATTGAAAATATTTTTATTATTTATTCTAACCATTGGGCCGTCTAGGTCGATCAAGAAAATATTTTAGACCTATCAATTATTATTATTTACATATTCTTTTATATCTTTTTTTATTATTAATAATCATTTTACTTTATCTCTCTTAATCTACTGCTCAACGGAGACAATCACCATCACAACTCAAATACTATTTTAAATGTACTCTTTTTACTTTATTTCGTTTGTTTGGTAAAATTAAACTGCGTTTGGTGGCTTCCAATTTTCTATCAACTTGTAAAAAAAAATACTATCAAAACGATGTCGTTTTGATAGACAGACAAAAAAAGAGTTGTGAGTCATTGGATCTTCATTTTAATGTGTTGTCAACTTCATAGCAAAACCCTCACAAGATCTTCACAGAAAAATCCTCACAGAGAATTCGGATCCCTGTTTAACTAGCGGAATGAGGAAAGCACTAAAATTATTAAGTTAACAAGGGTATCTCACATGCAATTAAATACACTTAATTACATAATCTCTCTTATTTATATATATTGTTAGAATTTAAATGGAAACTAAAACGTGAATAATACTTATATATGGATCGGTTAGTATTCACGAAGTGGAAGTGGAAGTGGTTGAACTGGAATGACAAATTTACAAGCGACACCACGAATATAGCTATTACGATCGTTCATATTTCTCGTCAATATAAAGTTGTTACTAACAAAAATGCGAACGAACTAAAATGTTCACATAAGGTACACCCAAATCTATTCATGGAAGCTTAGAAATACTAGAGAGAGTATTTAGAGAGAAATTGTATGAAAAAAATAATACGTTATTTTTCCTTCGCCCTACACACTGTAGGCATCAATATTTAACGATAAAAACCAATAGATATGGAATAAGTCTACAATTAACTAAAATATTTCTAAGTGATATGGAACTCTTACAATTCCAATTGGGTTAACCAATATCCATACCCAAGTGGATGTCCATGATCTACGGGTCCGACCCGGATCAATTACTAACATCTCTCACTCAGATACTTAGGTTATAAAGGTACATACTCATCTCAAATCAATCATCTCTAGATTTTCTCGTACATGGTGCCTTGCCGTGTGACTGACGAGAAATAAATGATATTAAGGGCAAGTGCTCACGTACTAAGTCTCCATCATAACTAATATGAAGCATCTCCAAAAAAAAAATTCGTCATATCTTAGACCAGTCGATCACATTCTGTTAAGTATTTCAAATCTCTCATTAATTGCATTTCAAAAATACACTCAACCCCATTTACCTTGGTATGCTCACCTTTTAAAAATGTACATATAGTATAATACTTAAAATTTAAAATATGTGTGTCCGCATAGCATAACCAACGGATGAATGTGATGCCAGACAAATGTCTTCCCTAAGCTCTCGTGTTAATCTTCATTAACTTTGTTGCTTTCTCAGACAAGTAAGTACCCATGGAACCTCATTATGTGAATTTAAAAATACAAACTAGAGTAGGAATTGAACACAAAGTCTTTGTTCCATGACATAGGTTTAAGTTAATTACTAATGACAATAATTAATGTACATGGCTCATATAATGATTGGATAGGGATCCACCACATCACTCTTATGTATGTCGCTTGTTTTGCACACAAAGTACAATTATCATGTTACGGTGGAGCTCCAAAAAAAATTATCGCTCTAGCTAAAATAACACCGTACGAATAGTAGGTAATCGCTATCTAACGCTTAACCTTAAAAAACATCCCTAACTATTTCAGATAGTATCTAGTATGAATCTAATGCCTGGCAACCCTAAAAATTAAGACTACACCTCTTACAAGTGTTCGGTAAATAATGAGGTTTATGAGGATAACATTGTAATTTTTAAATATTATTATGATTAGTTTAAATTTTTTTTTTATTTAACTTTAACAAAAATATTAATTAAAAACCGTCTATAATGGAAAAAAAAATCTTGGATCCGTCCCTGAATTTGGATCATAATTCGTATTATTAGATCAAGTGAATCATGGGGTAAATCAATTATCTATTGTCACACTTGGCGGATTATATTGGAGCAAAGTTTAATTTGCTCTCTGATCTGACTGACCTAAGACTGACTGTCGAAATATTATCTACAACCATTTCTTGGGGATTGAAATTGAAATGGGCTCTTGAAGAAAAGAAAACCAAGTCTCAGAGCTGAGCTCTCCTAAATAGTCCTGGCCCAGCAACTTCCATTACTTTGCAGCTCACACCCATAAAACTTATGGTGATCTAATATTTCCATTACTTGTAGATATATTGAGTGTAGTATTACTACTACTATACTATACAAGTGTGCCCAGACACGCATTATGAAAATATCATCATTTCTTCTCCTAAAGCCTGACATAAATGAATAATGTTACAGATATCAATTTTTTCATTAAAGTCGGATTTTTTTCAAAAACAAGGAAATATCAAAAGGGTGTGTGGGTGTGTGTGGTTACCTCAAAGGTAAATAAATATTAATTCCATAAAAGATTTCAACAATGCTACATATGTAAAAAATAAAATAAACATTCATTAATTCAAAGAGATGGATATGAATTATGAGTAAGCACTACTACTACTATTAGTTAGTTCTTGGCCCTTGTACGAGTTGCAAGGGTGTAATTTGCAAACATGCCTTTTATGTACTTGGGATATATATATAGAAACTCAAATAGAGTTTACCTGACCCTAACATTTCTTGAGAGACAAACTTCATGAGTCTATTACCAATAATTAATTCATTGACCTGATGATATATAGGAAAATAAGAAAGCAGAAGAAAGATGAAGGTTGATATATGTCACTCATTCATAACAATTATTGTCAAACTAGGAACTAATTATGTATGTATATATTGTGTCACAAACGCTTGATACCATATTAACTTACCAGCGACTTTAAAAGTTTAAGCTATATATTGGATCGATGGATATATATATATATATATATATATATATATATATATATATATATATATATATATATATAGAGAGAGAGAGAGAGAGAGAGAGTCTCTAATAAGTGTTGAATAAATTATACAGGAAGGTGTTATTGCATAGAATAAAATAAAATCAATAATCATAATAATAAGTACTTACATGAATTGAGAGAAGTCATCTCGTATGTATCACGTTTCCGCTGCGCTTAAGGGTGAAGGTCTTCAATTGCCTCTCTCAATCTTAGGATGGATGTATGGGTGTGTATAAAATTCTTGAGACGACAACTGGGACCAAACCCTAACTGTTTTATTTATATAATAACTAAGGGTCAAAATCGTCCATCAAGATTATGAAACCCTAGGGCCCATTATGCCAAATACTATTAGGAATATTATTTATAGGCCACATAATTAATTACCAAACCCATAAATAAAGTTATTAAATTAATACAATATGTAAGCCCAATAATTACATAAATAGTAAAGGCCACATAAGGAATAAAATATTCTAACATTCTCCCACTTGGCCGTAATACTATTTATATACAAAACATAACGCTCACAATCATTAATTTGGCCAAGTATTAATTTAATGTCTACATCCTGTTCAAATAAAAATTACCAATGCGAATTAATACAATCTTTGTGTCACTATTAACACAAGATCCCCATTAGTTACACAATTAGTACTTTTATTAAAACAAAGATTAACATTAAGCATAACAAGTATGAATAAAGTTTACATAAGTGGTAATAGATTAAACTCATTCATATGGTCCAAAACATAACCGTACCGTTTGCTCACAAGATCTCAAGTGTGCACAATAAAGAGAATAGCAAACCATAAACATAAAGTGAAGTTCAAAACAACGAGCTCAAAATTGTTGTCTTACATCAAAATAACTTACTAATTAAGACTACCAGTTAAACCCATGCCGGCAACATGCTCTAAAAAGAGCTTGGGTGGTAAGCCTTTCGTAAGTGGATCCGCTAACATATCATGCGTACTAATATACTTAATGACAACGCTTTGATCTTCAACTCTTTCCCTGACAAATAAGTACTTAGTGTCGAGGTATAGTCCAGCACCACTCGAACTAGTGCTATTGGAAAAACTAATAGCAGAATCATTATCACAAAATACTTTCAATGGCCTTGAAATGGAATCTACAACCTTAAGTCTTGAAATAAGATTCCTCAGCAATACGGCGTGACAAGTAGCATGATAACAAGCCACATATTCTGCCATCATCGTGGAAGTGGTAGTTAATTCCTGCTTATGACTTCTCCACGAAATAGGGCCTCCTGAAAGCATAAAAATGTACCCTGATGTAGATTTCTTTTCGTCTTTACACTTAGCAAAATCAGAATCAGAATAACCAACAACTTCAAGGTTATCTGTTTTTCTGAATGTAAGCATAAAATCCTTAGTACCCTGTAAGTAGCGTAAAACCTTTTTGGCTGCTTTCCAGTGATCCAAACCTGGATTGGACTGATAACGTCCAAGCATGCCAGTTACATATGCTATATCTGGACGTGTACAAACTTGAGCGTACATAAGACTCCCAACCACAGAAGCATAGGGAATAAGATTCATTTGATCACGCTCAAGTTGATTCTTAGGGCATTGATATAAGCCAAATTTGTCACCCTTAACAATAGGTGCGACAGTAGGGGAGCAATTTTGCATGTTGTATTTGTTAAGAACTTTGTCAATATAAGCTCTTTGGGACAATCCTAATATCCCACGAGACCTATCTCGATGAATTTCAATACCTATAACATAAGAGGCTTCACCAAGATCCTTCATATCAAAATTTCCAGAAAGAAAACGTTTGGTCTCATGCAACATGTCTAAGTTATTACTTGCAAGTAGTATATCATCAACATACAAAACAAGAATAACAAATTTACTCCCACTGACCTTCAAGTATATGCATTGATCCACTATATTTTTCTTAAAATCAAAATTACTCATCACCTCATGAAACTTAAGATACCATTGTCGAGAAGCTTGTTTTAACCCATATATGGACTTCTTAAGTCTACATACCATATGTTCCTTGCCTTTAACCAAAAAACCTTCTGGTTGTGCCATATAGACATTCTCATGCAAGTTACCATTAAGGAATGCAGTTTTAACATCCATCTGATGTAACTCTAAATCATAATGAGCTACTAAAGCCATGACTATTCTAAATGAATCTTTCCTGGATACTGGAGAGAAAGTTTCATTATAATCCACACCTTCCTTTTTGAGTAAAACCTTTAGCAACCAATCGAGCTTTATACCTTTCAACGTTCCCTTTAGGATCTAATTTGGTCTTATAGACCCACTTACAACCAACAGGTTTAAAACCTTTTGGTAATTCCTCAAGATCCCAAACGTTATTAAGCTCCATTGATTTCAACTCATCATTCATGGCTTCAAGCCATTGAGTTGATTGAGCACTCATAATGGCTTCTTTATAGGAGATAGGATCATTAATCTTACTTGAATCATAGTCAATCTCATTAAGATAGGTTATAAAATCATCAAAATTAATAGGCTTTCTAGGTCTTTCGGACCTTCGTAAAGGCTGCACAATTTCAGGAATATGATTTTCAATAATGTGAGGTTCAACATTAGGTGGTGGCTCAGCTATCTCAGGGATATCATTCGCCTCAATGGGAGGTTGTGCCTCACCTTCTTGAATTACAGGATTAGAAACATAAAATCTGTTTTCTTCAAGATCAATTTTTCTAGGCTCACCACTCCCACTTAAATCACCATTCTCTAAAAACTCTGCATGCCTAGTCTCAACAATTCTAGTGGTATGAGAGGGACAGTAAAATCGAAAACCCTTAGATCTCTCAGGATATCCAATAAAATGACAACTAATGGTTTTAGAGTCAAGTTTCTTTATTTGTGGATTAAAAATCTTAGCCTCGGCTGGACAACCCCACACCCGTAAGTATTTTAAACTAGGTTTCCTACCTGTCCAAATTTCATAAGGAGTGTTAGGGACAGATTTGCTAGGAACCCGGTTTAAAATATGAACAGCTGTCTTTAATGCCTCAGTCCACAAAAATACAGGTAAGCTAGAATTGCATAACATACTACGTACCATATCCATAAGGGTACGATTTCGCCTCTCAGCTACACCATTCTGCTGTGGTGTACCAGGCATTGTATACTGAGTGACGATTCCATTTTCTTGACAAAATAAGGCAAATGGGCCAGGACTATGACCTGTATCGGAGTGTTTACCATAATACTCCCCGCCTCTATCTGATCTCACTACTTTAATTTTTCGCTCAAGTTGATTTTCAACTTCCGCCTTGAAAACTTTAAACATATTTAGTGATTCAGATTTTTCATTAATCAGGTACACATAAGTATAACGAGAATAGTCATCAATGAACGTAATGAAAGATTTGTGTCCACCAATTCCTGGAGAAAATGGTCCACATATATCAGTGTGAATCACCTCAAGAAGTGCACTACTTCTAGTTGCTCCTTTCTTATTACCTTTCACAAATTTTCCTTTTATACATTCAATACAATGGTCAAGATCAGAAAAATCTAGTGAATGAAGAATTCCATCCTTTACAAGACGTTGCATTCTGTCTTTTGAAATATGGCCTAAGCGTTTATGCCACAATTTTGAAGAATTCTCATTATCTAGTTTTCTCTTAGTTCCACTTTTAGAGGTATTTTCTGTCACATTCATTGTTAATAAGGATTCAGCAAAGACATTATCCAAATTTATCTTATAGAGGTTTCCCTCTAAAGAGCCAGAACCAATAACATGAGAGTAATGATAAATAATTATTTTATTATTCCCAAACTTAAACGAAAATCCATCAACGTCAAGTTTAGATACAGAAATTAAATTCCGTGTCATACTGGGAACATAAAGAGTATCATATAAATACAAGGTGAAACCACTCTCCAAAACTAAAGGAAGAGTTCCTACAGCTTCAACTTGTATAGACTCTCCATTGCCAACTTTAATGGTTCTTTCCCCCTTTTGGAGCGTCTTCTTTGAAAGGAATCCCTGCAATGAATTAGTAATGTGAACCATAGCACCAGTGTCAAGCCACCATGTATTAGAAGGAACATCAATTAGAAAGGATTCATAAGTTACATAATTGAAGGACGATATACCTTTCTTTTCAAGCCATTCTCTGAATTTAGGACATTCTTTCTGAATATGTCCTTGCTTCTTACAGAAGTGACATTTAGGACCTGCCTCAGAGTTGTTACCTGAATGATTTGCCTTATTTGTTTTGGTAGAAATTTGCTTATCCTTATTGTTAAAACCTTTGCCATTTTTATGAGCCTTCTTCTTATGAGATCTAGTGGTAGTTAGATGAGCAACATTAGGTTTTTCAATCTTAAGCCTTTCTTCTTCTTGGACGCACATGGCAATTAACTCACTCATCTTCCATTTTTCTTTCTGCGTGTTATAATTGATCTTAAATGGATCAAATTGTGCAGGAAGAGAAGTCATAATGAAGTGAACAAGAAAACCCTCAGAAATCGCCATGTCCATACCCTTTAATTTAAAGGCCATGTCGTTCATCATCATAATGTGCTCGCGCACTCCACTAACCCCATCATACCTGCTAGTGAGCATTTTCAAAATAAGGGTACTTGCATGAGTTTTAGAAGAACCCTTAAATTGTTCCTCGACTGAAGTTAAGTACTCTTTAGCATTCTCAGAGTCAGGAATGGCTCCTCGAATAGCTGTCGTGATAGAGTTTTTCATAATCATAAGGGACATGCGGTTGGATCGCTCCCATTTTTCATAAATAGATTTTTGCTCAATTGAGCTTGTATCTGTAAGTGGAGCAGGATGATCAACTCGTAATGCATAGTCCAAATCCATAACGCCGAGAACAATTTTCACTTGCTCTTTCCAAACAGTAAAATTAGTTCCATTCAAGGCTTCAATTCCAGAGAGATACCCAGAAATACTAGTTGGAGTCAATGCTGAAATACAATCAAGCTCATAAGCATGCTTACAAAAAACTAAAAGAAATCCACAATGTACAACAATAATTAATCATAATAAAAACCAACTGTAGGGCAAGCAGTTAGTTATATAAAATCTATTTACAACACCTAAAAATAGATTTTAATGAGATGTTGGTGCATAATTATTAATTTTTCGTTGGTCCAATTAATAATATACAAATAACATCCCCATAAAATAATATACAACACATTTATCCACGCATCACCGTTGGGCAGAAAACGAAATAAAAATGTTACTTATGCAATAAAATTCCATTTAAAAAATTTTAATTCTAATTTTCCGTTGGGTAAAATTAAAATATTCATTTATTAAATGTAACATTATGTGACTTTTCTTAATCTTTAATTGTTTCAATTAATAACCCTCCGTTGGGTTGATTATTAATTTTAACAATAAAAGAGTCACGCATACATGTAAATTATTATGATCAAACTCAATTTTCTTTAAATGTATTAATCAAGTTTGAAAATTAACATTATTTTAAAATTTACATGTACCAACTTAAAAGCCCTAATAATATATTATATCATGTTCTAAAATTTTAAATTAAGATATACAATTTTGAACATGAATTAATTATAAAATAATTACGTTAATTTTAACATGAATACATGAGGGCATCATAATATTATCCACACATAATAAATAATAAATAATAAATTTAACATAAAATATATTGCATCTGCCCAGTAAATAAAAATGCATGCTATAACAGAAATATAAACAATAGTTTTTTTTTTTTTTTTTTATGTGTGATATAAAAACCAAGGATCTGTCAGAGATACCTTCTTTGGCTTGCTAAAGGAATTCTCATCCATTATATATTAATGTTATATAACGTACTCCATCCAGACATACAGTATGATTTACTAATCTTTCCTTAATTTTTTAATTGAAATCTTTAAAATAGAAAAGAGCGAAAGTACAACATACGCCATCATCATATATATGATGATGTACAGGAACATTAAAATTGATAAATTGCTTTTCAACATATTCTGAACAAGTCACTTTTCGGAAAAATTATTTTTCGAAAATTCCTTAACATATATAATAATTTTATATTATACCAATAAAGAGATTATGCGGAATTAAAATTATAGCATAACATCATAATTATTTTATTCTATACAACAACGTTACCTTAGCTCTTGATACCAGATGTTGAATAAATTATACAGGAAGGTGTTATTGCATAGAATAAAATAAAATCAATAATCATAATAATAAGTACTTACATGAATTGAGAGAAGTCATCTCGTATGTATCACGTTTCCGCTGCGCTTAAGGGTGAAGGTCTTCAATTGCCTCTCTCAATCTTAGGATGGATGTATGGGTGTGTATAAAATTCTTGAGACGACAACTGGGACCAAACCCTAACTGTTTTATTTATATAATAACTAAGGGTCAAAATCGTCCATCAAGATTATGAAACCCTAGGGCCCATTATGCCAAATACTATTAGGAATATTATTTATAGGCCACATAATTAATTACCAAACCCATAAATAAAGTTATTAAATTAATACAATATGTAAGCCCAATAATTACATAAATAGTAAAGGCCACATAAGGAATAAAATATTCTAACAATAAGTAGTGTTTTAATACAACTAAACCACCAGAGACACATGCAGTTCATGAGTTGATTCTTTCTTATAGAAACTCATATATACCAGTTGGATTAATCTCTAAGTATCATATACTAAAAATATATAACGACCTTTCAAGGTCTTTACCTTATTGAAGCTGTCCTCAATGTCCGCTCGGCTCAAGTATTGTACTTACCTCCATAAAAGTAAACAAATGGCTGACGAGATAATATATATATCTGACATTTGAAGCTTCAAGTGTACCTTTGAATATTTGAAAGGACAAAGGGGTACGTGGCTCATGTTACAGCTGGTGTTTAATTATAAATTGAGAATTAGGATCCTCTCTCCATTTATTTCAGTTATAAATTGCCTCAGACATCATTTTTGTACCGTACGTACTATTGACTGGTGGTTGCTCTCCTATTAATTTTGCAGTTGTGTAACTTGTGTCATGTAGATTATACTATAAGGCTTAAAAAACACATTCATTTGATCATCTAATTTTCCTACCTTTTGAAAATGAACCACAATGCTTAATTTTTGAATTATAAAACCATACGATTATCTGAAATATACTGACATGGCAACCTCATAATAGTACATCAGTTTTCGGCAACTGTTAAATTTAATATCTCAAAATTCAAAAATTAGTTTCAAGCTAGGTTCATATATTGTCTTAAATACTAAACACTGGGATTAATCACTTTCTCTAAAATAAATCAAATACAAGGCCATTACATAAAGATTGCATTCAGCAGGCTGATGAATGTATAATGCTGCTCGTGAATATATATATATATATATATATATATATATATATATATATATATATATATATATATATATCAATCCTTTAATTTAAACACAATAATCAGAAATAAACAAGTGGTCACAAATAATATAATTAATATCCATTGATCTGTCATCAAAATCAAACCCAAACAGATATCTCCTCTAAATCAAAACCTTTCCTAGCTACATTTTCAGTCAAACTATTACATCACTCTCCCAATCTTTTTCCTTCTACACCTAATATATTTCACAACAAACTATCAGCATTAGAAAAAATTAAATGAAAAAATAACCAAAATACGATGAATCCCCCAAACATTTACATATGTCACAGACCAACCAAGTTAATTTGTATTATAGAAAAATTAATTACTCTCTCATGAAGAAGCTTGGAGGGCATGGACTTGGTCTTGTAAAAATGGATGTAGTCTAGGTTTAGTTGTAACGGTGGCGGCAGGGGCAGCGGGGGGCGTTGGTGCGGCGGTGGTGGTGGAAGCAACGCGTTCACAAGAGGGACACATAGTGAGAGTGGTGGCGGGAAGCTGCATGTAGAAAGGTTTGGAAGATTTCAAAGCTCTTAATTCTTGAAGCTCCTTTTGTAACCTCCTATTCTCTTCTGTCAGTGTCTCGCAGCACCTCTTTAAATACTCACAATCTACCTCCGTCTGCTTCAACTTTGTCCTGTATGTCACCATTTCTTAAATCATCAATATTTGTTTCATTTTAATAAAACAATCCCAAAAGATAAATGAACATATATTGTTAATTTGTTATATACATACATACATAACAATAAGAATAAATTAATCTCTCTTTTGAAATATTTGAAGATATATATACCTTGCTCGACGGTTCTGAAACCAGACTTCAACTTGGCGTGGACGAAGATTCAACTGCTTTGCTAGAGCTAGCTTTTGTTTCTGCATTTATTCGCATATAAATAAACAAATTAATAACAATAAGAAAAAATTAATCTCTCTTTTGAAATATTTGAAGATATATATAAAAAAATGACTTACGGGATTGAGGGTGTTATGTTCCTTGAAGCTCTCTTCAAGAAAAGCAGATTGGTCTTTGGTGAGTCTAAGTTTCTTCCGAGCCAGCAGTCCATTCACATCTTCTTCATCACTATTTATTCCTCTGGAAGAAGCTCTCTCGACTGTATCAACTTCCTGATGACTTCCATTTACAGTTGCTTCAAAATCTCTCTTAATTCCTCTTCCATTTCTATACATACCAAAGTCCATCTGAAATGACAAAACTGCACTATTTGGAGACGACACCGTCACCCCTTCCTCCGTTTCATCATCCCCCACCGCCGCCACAGGTTGCCAATTTACAGCAAGCCCTTTTCCCGGTTCAGATATTACTGTAAAAAGGAAAGAAAAATACCCACATAAATAATCAAACCCTAAAGTCTAAACTACCTTGAGATAAATATTCCATTTATTTCAAAATATAAGATCACCCGCCTCGTTAGTTATGGACATGATACAAAATATAACCCCAAAAGATTCTTACGTTGTTCCAAATATCGCCTATTTTTGTATTTTATAAAAGCAAAATGAGTAAACCAAACAGTTGTGTATATATATATATATATATATATATATATATATATATATATATATATATATAAACACCGTTTCTTCAACTGTTTGATTATCATGACCATATGTTGACCGTGGATATTTTTCCATAACTAATATAGCAAAAGCACATATGAAGATCAAAACTTATATGTAGATGGGAGATGACGGGGCTTACGATTTGCGTTAGAGTGCAGCCATGGAAAGCGAAGCTGAGAAATAGGTTTGGCAGGAGAGAAAGGAAGGAGATCAAGCTGAACAAGTACTGGTACTGGATCTGAAGACCCTCCTCTAGATCTCTCATCATCATCACATTTATCACTCATGAAAATTCTCTCTCCTCCAACTCCAATAGTGTTGTTAGACCCTTGTGGCGTTCTTCCTTTACTAGCGAAGAAAGGATCTAAGCCCATGCAGAAGCCTAGAGTAGTAGTATCTTTGGGAACCATGTTTTGTGACTTGTCAAGAAATTTGAATGACTTTTGTGTATGATCATCTCCTAAGCTTAAACCCAACTCCATCATAAAGATATTAGAAACAGAGAGAAAATGGTTTTTTTTTAAAACAGTTCGGTTTGAATATTGGAGAGGAGCTGAGCTAGTCTTGAGAGGCCAAGAAAGGTAGAGCTTAAAAGGAGTAGGATGAGACACAAGTATATATTATTCTCTCCTCTATGCAAAATTTATGAGATTGATGATCATTATGGTACAAGGAAAGAGGTAGTGGGCACAAATCTCTCAAAAAAATCAAGATATTTAATAAATAAGGTTTGAGTTTGGGTTTGGGGTTTTGGGGTTGTGGGGGAGTAAAGTAATTATAAAGGTTGACCGACAAATTTCAGGTTGACAATCGCACGTGAATCTATATTTATATCCCATGGTTCATACCTGTGACTACTCTACTGAATACTACTAATATACTGTATATGATCGGGAGAGAGAATAAGTGTGAACATTTATTTTGTCTATTAATAACACCTCTCTATTGTATACCATTATTTTAATAAGTACTGTAGGATATACAGTAGTACTAATATCTATATATTTAATTAAAAAAATATAATTAATTGCTAGCTCTCCCGACATTTTCAATCAAAATTCAGTATTATACAACTACTACTAGCCTACTCTATTAGCAGTCTTCTATAGGGAGTCAGAAATAAGATCGGTTTAGGATATATTGAAAAATAACTTTAAGACAAGACAATTACACCAATTTAAGCCATCTTCGTCTTTATCCTTAGCCTGTCCGGCCAACCCCCCACAAGGAATTAAGCTAGCTAGTCAATACGTTTTCTTTGGTAGGTACAAGTTTATTACACCTCCCTTCCCAATTACTTCGTGTGTGTCTATTTATATAGAAGAAAAAGAAAAGAAATTATTAACGTTATTATTAAGTAGAGTACTTCAGTTAATTTATCTTGGGTTAAGATATTGATGAGCAAAGTCCTTGTCTTTTTTCACCGCAGCTAGTTGAAACAATTAAGTATATTTGAGAAACTTAAGATTGTTAATTAAATTTTAAAATAAAAAAGTTGGCGCAATACATACAATACCATACTGTTGGGGCATGATATTTCTTTCATTGGGCCTGACCGATTGGGCCCATCCGTTTAATTAGCCTAGTGGACCTTTATCACTAAGTCTTATAGTCATTGGGCTTAACATTTATATTACCTTTATTGTATCCCCTTAATAATGGGCTGGGTCAAGTGGCCGGCCCATAAGATCTTTTAATATCTAAGACTTTGACTGGTAATGATGAAAGGAGGAGGGCAGTTGATCAAGCGCCTGCAGATCATTAATGTGGATGGGATCTTATCCGGCCGGCGGCAGGAACAGTGGAAAAAAGGTGACAACCTGCATGCACACAGCAAGGACCAGAGAGAAGCAGGGGGCTGTGTCAGATCGTGGTTGGTGGCACAAAAAACCGAGTATGAGAGTATAACCGAGCAAGGGGGTCTCCTAACAAAAGGTACGCATACACTTTCTATCTGGCTCAACACACTAGACATTTTACACCCTCCATTGTTAAACCTTGAACACCTGTATTGACTCTCACGCCGGAGCTATCCCCTGACGGTCCAGCCGTCAAGCTTTTGGTGTTGATCGTGTTTTCTGTGCAGGATTAGGGCGTCTTACGTGATTGGGACGTCATCAAAGATCTTGGCGTTAACATTGGCGCTAGAAGGAGGTGTGAGTTCTAGTGTTTCAGAGCTTTCAATCACAAACATTTATTTGTTCCACGCTCTCAGGATGGGGAAGAGCAGAGCAGACACGCCTGAAGGACAACCGATGACTGTTGGTGACTCACCGCCACGAGTTTTTATTAGAGATCGTTTGGGGCCCACACTAAGTGCTCATGCTAGCACAGCCTCCAAGCGGTCACATGGAGACTCTCGTCCAAGAGCCGTGGGCAAAGCTAAGAGAAAGTTAATCTTCGCGACGGATAAAGAGACCGGTCGCGGCCGGAAACAGCTAGACCACGACGAGAAGACATCCCGCTTGGCTAAGATGGCAGAAGAGGCAGATAGGGTCATGGAGTCACTCATGAAGCAGAAGCAGGATATAGCCAAGCAGATGTCCCGGATGGAAGAGTTGAGGGATGAAGCATCGAGTTATGTCCAGTCTGAAAGGCGTGTGCATCGCAGCGGGAAGGAGCCGGTTCAGTCAGAACGTGGGTTTCAAAGCCAACATTGGGAGAGAGAAAGATCGAGGAGCCCTACTCCTCGAAGATCGAAGGAAGCACTCCGTCGTGACGTCCCTACGGGGCAGACCCGAAGTGGTAGGAAAGGCCGATCCAGAGAACGAACTCCAGAGAGCATGAAAAGGGCACTCATTGTCGCACACTCCCACCACAGTCATCGAACCCAGAGACGAAGCAGATCTGGGGGCCGTACACCCGAAAGTCGGGTACTTCGCTCAGAAGATCGTCGTCGCGAAAGTCCTTCGAAGGTTGGGGGTATTATGATCAACGACCGACCTACTCAAAGAAAGAGAGAGTCGTCGGAGAAGGAAGTGTCGTCACAGCCGGAAGGAGTAGAGTACCTCGTAAAAGAACTAAAGGCACTTTAGAAGCAGTTGGCCGAGGTCCAGCAGGTGAAGAATACTCCGGGAAAGAAAGCATCCCCGTTTTCCTCGGACATTCTTAAGGAGAAGGCGGACACCTCTAAGAAGTTGCCTCACATGGAAAGTTACGATGGTTCGGGAGATCCTTACGACCATAGCCAAGCATTTGACCGGTTGATGGACTACTACGATTTCGCTGACGCTGCTAAATGCCATATGTTTGTTACGACGTTGAGAAAGGATGCGAGACAGTGGATGGGGAATTTACCGGCAGATTCAATTTCCTCATGGTCCGAACTCTGCGATAAGTTCCATGCTCGTTTTGGGAGTAACCGAAGGAGAGGGAAGCCCACGGGCTCTTTGGCACAGGTCAGGCAGTACACCGATGAGTCTTTGGGTCAGTATGTGAAGAGGTTCCGAGAAGCCGTTGGCCAGGTGTCAGATTTGAACGATCTCCAAGCCGTGGGTTTGTTTCAGAACGGTCTGGACCTAGTAAAGTCGGAGAAGCTGGTGAAGAAGTTGATGTTCAATCACCCGAAGAGCCTGGCAGAGGCATTCGATAAGGCAGAAGGTTATATCGTTGTGGAAGAGGCTATGAGTAGCTTGAAGCGTTCCTCTACGAAACAGATGAAAGAGGCAGATGCCCTTAAAGCCCGGGATGATCCGAAGAAGACTGGGGGGTACAATGATAGATCGGAGAGCCGTTCCAAGAAGTTCAACAACTCGTGGCGACAAGGAGACATTCGTCCGCCTGCTTCCGCCCCGAAGGTGAATAAGGTTTATACCAAACTGAACACAGACAGATCGGTGATTCTAGACCAAATCCGGAACCAGCCGTTCTTTGAGCCACCGAGGGACAACTATAGGACCGGGCAGGGCAACCCTCGAAAATATTGTAACTATCATCAAGCCGCAGGCCATGGCACCGATGAGTGTTGTAATTTGAAGGATTTCGTGGAAAGAAAGATCCAGAACGGTCTGTTAGTCCAATATGTGGCCGAAAAGAGTCACCAAGGTGCCGACCGCGCCGTTCAGACAGTTCAAACGGATCCTCCTGTGCAGCCCATCCCGAACCCGCCACCAAGGCATGTCATCGACGTAATAACAGGGGGAACGTCGGGGATTTTGGTAGGAAGAAAGAGAAGGGGGTATCTGGATTCGGTTATGTCCATATCAGGTGCCTCTCCAAAGATGGATAGACCATTTCCTGGAACTATTATATCTTTTACAGATGCGGACTATCCTTTGGAGCCCATTGATCCACATGAAGGAGCGTTAGTGATCACCGCGCAAGTGGGCTCAGTAGATATGAAGCGTATGATGATAGATAACGGGTCTTCAGTGGATATTCTGTACGCCCACGCATATCAAAGAATGCATCTTGAAGGACGAAAGATGGAAGTTGGGCAGGAGGCTCCTCTATATGGTTTCAGCAACGATCCGGTCAAAGTTGCAGGCACTATCGAACTCCCAGTGGTCTTCGGCACAGCCCCTCAGCAGGCAGAAATAATGTGTAAATTCTATGTTGTGCATGTAGATTCGGCTTACAACGCCATACTGGGAAGACCTACCCTGACGGCTCTCCAAGCCGTGACTTCCATCCCCCATTTCAAAATCAAGTTCCCTACAGCGCACGGAGTCGGAGAGGTGGCTGGGGATTTGGATCTAGCCCGACACTGTTATCGGAATGCGTGTATCTCTTCCGGAGTAGGGGTTAGTAAACAGAAACAAACCATGGCAATCGAGATTGAGCCCTTCACTGAAAGCAGTTCCGAGCCATTGGTAACACCTGCGGGGGAGACGGAGGAGATTGAGTTGGTCCTCGGGAAGGCGGACAAGACAGTGAAAATTGGTTTGGGTCTACCAGAGCCTCTTCGGACAAATCTTATGGAACTCCTTCGCGGCTATGCGGACATTTTTGCATGGGAACCAAAGGACATGCCTGGGATTAGCAGAAAGGTTGCTGAGCACCGATTGGAGGTAGATCCCTAGAAGAAGCCTGTTCGGCAAAAGAGACGGATATTCGCACCCGAGCGACAGAAGATAATTGACGAAGAGATCGCCAAGCTGTTGGCTGCTGATTTTATTTTTGAGATCGACTACCCACAGTGGATGGCCAATGTAGTATTGGTGCAGAAGCAGAACCAGAAATGGCGAGTTTGCATTGATTACACCGACCTAAATAAAGCTTGCCCGAAGGACTTTTATCCTTTGCCCCATATTGATCAACTTATTGATGCAACTTCAGGTTATGCTCTACTAAGCTTTATGGATGCTTTTTCAGGTTATCATCAAATATCTATGTGTAGGGAAGATATCCCGAAGACAGCATTCATTACACACCGTTCGGTATACGCCTATAAGAAGATGACCTTTGGCCTTATAAATGCTGGAGCAACCTACCAAAGAATGATGAATTTTATCTTCCACAAGCAGCTGGGAAAGAATATGGAGGTTTATGTGGACGACATGATCGTTAAAAGCATGCAGATTCAGAAACATTTGGATGATCTGGAGGAATGTTTTCAGACTGTCCGACATCACAAATTGAGGCTTAATCCCGCAAAATGTACCTTCGGCCTCGGTGCGGGAAAGTTCTTGGGGTATCTGGTCAGTCAGAGGGGCATCGAAGCTACTCCAGAGAAAATTCAAGCCGTCCTCGACATGAAGACTCCTCAATCATTTAAAGACGTCCAACGTCTGACCGGTAGGATTGCAGCTCTGAGGAGGTTCATGTCCAAATCCGCAGAGAGGTGTCTACCATTCTTCGACACACTGAAGGGGCTGAAGAATGCTAAGACTTTCCAATGGACCTCGCCCTGTGAAGAAGCCTTCCAAGGCATAAAGACCTATCTGTCCTCTGCTCCCCTATTGGTAAAACCCACTCCGAAAGAAACCTTATATCTCTACCTTGCAGCGAGTCCCTTAGCCGTTGGAGCGGTGTTGATTCGGGAGATCAGTGGAAAGCAGCACCCGGTCTATTACGTCAGTCACGTCCTACGAGACGCCGAAACCAGGTATCCAAATATTGAAAAGATTGTCTTTGCTTTAGTAATTGCTAGCCGAAAGCTTCGGCAATACTTTCAGGGTAGGCTCCTGATCGTCTACACAGATCAACCACTGAAAAAGGTAATGGGTAAGCCGGAGGTTTCGGGGAGATTGGCAGCATGGACCATGGAATTGTCCCAGTTTTTCCTCGAATACCATCCCCGAACCGCTATCAAGGGACAAGCTTTGGCCGACTTTGTGGTAGAATGTTCCTTCACCGAGGCAGATGCCGAGTTACCGGAAACGGGGACATCTGATCGAACTGTTACACTTCTTCAGCACGGTCAGAATGCATGGACACTGTATGTAGATGGGTCTTCCACAGTAAATGTCAGTGGAGCAGGGATTATTCTGACCAGTCCGGAGGGGTTCAAGGTACAACAAGCCATTAGATTCGGGTTTAAGGCGACTAACAACGAGGCCGAGTATGAAGCCGTTCTAGCTGGGGTTCGGCTGGCGAAGAGCCTAGAAGTCCAGAAGTTGATTATTTATAGTGACTCTCAGTTGGTCGTCAAGCAGTTATCAGGAGAATATGAAGCTCGGGGGACGAGGATGATCAGGTATTTGCAGAGTTGAAAGACAGACTCCGATACTTTGCTTTTCACGAATTTCAAGGCATAGAGCGTAACGATAATTCTATTGCCGATGCCTTATCAAAGTTGGCCACTACAGATGCTGTCGTTTTCAATGGGTCAGTCTATCTGGAGGTCTTACAGCAGCCGAGTGTTCAACATGACTCAGTGATGTGTATCGAGCGACCTGACTGCTGGATGACTCCCTACATCAATTATTTGGCAGATGGCGTCCTTCCTTCGGATCAGATGTTAGCAAAAAAGGTCAAATACAAAAGTGCCAACTTCGTTCTCATTGACGGGGACCTTTATCGGAGGGCATTTTCGTCACCATTATTGAAATGCCTGGTCCCGTCCGAAGCAGAGTACGCCCTTCGGGAAGTTCATGAGGGTATCTGCGGTGATCACATGGCGGCTAAGTCGCTGGCATACAAAGTTCTTCGGCAGGGGTACTACTGGCCAACGATCTTCAAGGAGGCTACGGAATGCGTGAAAAAATGTGATAAATGTCAGCTCAACAGTCCGATCCCGCATCAGTCACCGGAAGAGCTATACTCAATTCTATCTCCTATACCCTTCGCTGTCTGGGGGGTTGATATACTGGGTCCGTTACCGAAGGCTAAGGGGCAGGTCAGCTTCGTCATCGTCGCTATTGATTATATGACCAAGTGGGTCGAGGCGAAACCACTTCGGCTGATAACGGAACAGGAGTGTCTGAAATTTATAAAAGAATTCGTAGTGTTTCGCTTCGGGATCCCTCAAGTGGTGATATCAGACAACGGACGTCAGTTTGTGGGATCAAAATTTGAAGGCTTTCTGAAGGAACTGGGAGTCCAGCACAGGAAGACTTCAGTGGCTCATCCGCAATCAAATGGGCAGGTCGAAGTGACTAACAGAACACTTCTAAACGGGATCAAGCGCAGATTGGACGAAGCCAAAGGAAGATGGCCGGAAGAGCTGCTCAGCGTATTGTGGGCTTATAGGACTACGCCGAGGACAACAACAGGGGACTCGCCTTTCAGACTGGCCTACGGCACTGATGCCTTAGTCCCAGTTGAGATTGGATCTCCAAGCCTTCGAGTTAGTCAGTTCAGTGAGATCTACAATGACGAGGGACTAAAGGCCAACTTGGACCTGCTAGAGGAAGTCAGAGAAGTGGCTATGATCAAGTTAGCAGCCTACCAGAGAAGAGTCGCCAAGCACTACAACAAAGGGGTAAAGCTCCGAAGATTTGAGGTGGGAGACCTCGTTCTCAGAGAGGCCGAAGCGTCTACACCGCAGAACACTGGGAAGTTGATGCCGAACTGGGAAGGACCGTATGAAGTGGCCGAAGCACCGAAGCCCGGGACATATCGACTGAAGGCTTTGGATGGATCCGAAATTCAGAACACATGGCACGCAGGCAGGCTCCGAAAGTACTTTCAATAGAAACCAAGTCAGTCCACTGGGAGTCTGTACATAACCGTTCATCATCAATAAAAAGTCACTTTTTTCACAACTGATCTTCGCATTTGTCCTAATGTCACAGTGGAGTAAGGAGGTATGGTAGGACTCGCTGGCCATTCGATGGCAGCCAATCTATTTGATACCCCGTGTGGTAGTCGAATCCTGGATCCTATATTGTTTCTTACCAAGGGTGGTAAAATCAATGGTCACCGAAGTAAGGAGGTATGGTAGGACTCGCTGGCCATTCGATGGCAGCCAATCTATTTGATACCCCGTGTGGTAGTCAAATCCTGGATCCTATATTATTTTTTACCAAGGGTGGTAAAATCAATGGTCACCGAAGTAAGGAGGTATGGTAGGACTCGCTGGCCATTCGATGGCAGCCAATCTATTTGATACCCCGTGTGATAGTCAAATCCTGGATCCTATATTATTTTTTACCAAGGGTGGTAAAATCAATGGTCACCAAAGTTAGGAGGTTCGGACGGACTCGTCGACCATTCGATGATAGCCTCATCGGCAGGTGATCCTAAGAACCTTATCAGGCCCTTCGGGGTAGGCAAGCATCGTCATTCAGACTTCGTCCGATCCCTCGCGACACATACCTCACATGTGACGCCCCCAAAATTAGGTATACATCACCCATCTTGGGTCGTCAGATACAAAGTACATAATACAAATACAACTTACTAATACAACTGTCGTGTACAATACGACAAAACATAAACTGTGAGTTTGAATACAAATATTATCTTCTAGAAAGTATTCATACTCAAAAGGAGTCCTCATTACATTTATTAACACACCATTACATAGAATAGTGAGGACTACTAACTAATACTATCATTCGGACCATCACTCCGTTCCCCGACTTGCCCCAGCTACGTTCTCATTTCCTGAAGAGAACAGTGAAAGAAAGGGTGAGCTCAACTAGCCCAGTAAGAAATATCATGACTAAGATAATGCAGAATAAATTATCATTAGCCTTCAACAATGTTAAACTGATAAAATATAATAGACATCAAGTTTAACTGCAGCGGAACAAGCAATCCATTAAAAGAGTCAAGTAGAAAATAAACTCTACTATCTTTTATGATTTAAAAGATTTTCCAACACTGTGATCGCTGAGACTCAGCTTAATAAAATAATTCACATCATCGAATCACCCCTGCACTACGGCCAAGGATATTCGTATATTCATTAATGGTCATGATCATGCCAACAACTGTCCATCAATGCACTACGGGCCAATGAGGACTTTTACCACATCATTTGTAACATTACGGTCATGATTATACCGAATAATCCCTGGTCATAATCATACCAAGTCCATCTATGCACTACAGGCCACAGATGACTTTCAACATTTTATAAACATGAGGATGATGACAATGATATAAGAATTCAATAAAACAAGTTCAAGAATTAATTTATCCAAGAATTAACAACGTCCAAATTGTCAACATGATACTGCTTTGTGGAGTAAAATTCAAGAATACTTAGAAGAATATTTTCATGAAAAGATACTGGATGAAACGCAATTATCAAGGATATTCCACAAATTTCATGGAGTATAGAAGTCAAAACTTAACCAACTGAGTATAATAAAGAATGGAATAACAAAAGAAATCACCATGCATGCGATAGACCGCACAGACAGGTTATTCCAACAGAATAATAAATAATGGAACCAGGTCCGGCGTAAACGCACAGACAGGATATTCCGACAGAATAATAAATAATGGAACCAGGTCCGGCGTAAACGCACAGACAGGATATTCCGACAGAATAATAAATAATGAAACCAGGTCCGGTGTAAAACACACAGACAGGATATTCCAACAGAATAATAACAAGACGGAACCAGGTCCGGTGTAAAACACACAGACAGGATGTTCTAACAAAATAATAATAAAAACGGAACCAGGTCCGGTGTAAAACACACAGACAGAATGTTCCAACAGAATAATAGAAGAATGTCACCAAGTATAGGGTAGACCGCGTATACAGGTTATTCCAACAGAATAATAATAAATGGAATAACAACAGTTCTCTTCATGAATAAGAAAGAATAACACCCCTTACCGTAAAAGAACTGGATATAAGAGTAGTGAAGTAGCAGAAAACTTTTCTTCTATCTCTATATAGTCTCTCTTTATAGTTTCTCTCTCTAGAGTTCAGTGAATTCGTAAGAAAATAATGAAGGAATGAGCTTCTATTTATAGGAAAATGGAATGCATAGTAACTAATCCATGAACGGTCCAGATTGATTACTTTAATCTGACGGTCCATATTTAAAGAAAAATCTTTTAAATAAAATATAATATATTCTATTTATAGAATAACTTTAATAAAGTATTCTGTTTTATATAAAAAGATGTTTCTGTTTTATTACGTTAATAATACGAATAAAACAAAACGTCATTATCGCTAAATAATTCATATTATTAACTGACAATAATGGAATCAAACTGAGTGACTTCTCACATAAGCATTAATAATTAATACCGTGTGCTACTATGCAACCACACGTATTACTGTACTTTTACTACCGAGTAGTTCAACAGTATCAACGATAAAACTTCCGCCGTTATTTTCATAAAGTATTTTTGTCGTTTTCTCAATCCGACAATAATTCCGTTGTGGGGTCCACCAATAATTGTACCGTCGTACGGATATTCCCCGACAAAAAGAATATTCTCCGACCAATCGAATATAATATGACAACTTGCATACTTTGCAAAATTTATAAATACTACCCATAACTATTATATCAAATCCACACAATAATATAAAAAAAATTATTTCGAGAAAAATTAAATATTTATTCATAAAATCTGGGGTTTCACAATCTCCCCTCCTTATAGAATTTCGCCCTCGAAATTTACGTACGTACTTGGTATGCCGAACATGTGAGGATACCTTGACTTCACTTCAAATTCTAACTCTTGAGGTATAACCTTTAAGCATCGAATATGATCCTTCTTATCCAAGATGTTAACACGTATCTCCTCATACGTTAAATCTTTCGCTATTTCGTCCGGTTCTAAATTAATAATGCGGTTCGGGTCGTCCACATATTTACGTAACATCGATACGTAAAAAAAAATGTTCTGAACACGCAACATACTTGGCGGTAAAACGAGTCTATAGGCCACAGTTCCTACTTCATCGAGGATTTCAAATGGGCCAATTAAATCGAGAGTTGAGATTTTCTCTCTTCGTCGATTCTTGCTTCTAGAATAACGCCCTCTTGAACCTTCTTCTTCACATTTATCAGCTCTTAGTATGTAGCTTGAGCGGCTTTAACTTTATCGATTAAAGTCGATTTTAATCGTATATTCGTTATCTTCACGTGGGTTCGAATATTCACACTTGTAACCGTATACGATCTTCTACACAACGCGTCAGCTACCACGTTCACTTTTTCACGATGTTATTGAATGGTACGATCGTAATCTTCAACAGCTCGAGCCAACGTCTTTGGCGCATAATACGTTCGTTTTAGTTGAAGAAATATTTGAGGGTTTAAGAAATAGGTTTTGTACTGGGGTCAATACAAAATTCAATTTTACGCTCTGGGGTAGGCTAAGAAGTCTTCAAGAATACGTCAAGAAATTTATTAACAATAGAAATATCGTTCAAAACTGTGACCCTCATCCAAGACTTGGATAACACGTCACATTGATACCTATCAACTTGCCATCATCATTTACAACGTCTCCTACGGAAAGTCTAGCTTCGGTACATTCCACACCAGGAAGTCAACAGCGAAAGGAACGGGAATTTTTACTTATGGCTTGATATGACAATGATTGACTTTAGTAGTTTGGTTACTTTGAATTTGCATAACAGGTTGGTTAGGAATATGAAAGCTAACAACCTTACGAGAAGCATGATGAGTAGTGAACCAATCGTTTCAAAAAAATCACATCAAAGGCAAGTATTTTCAAAGAGATAAGATCGACAGGTAACGTGAAAGTGTTGATTTGAACAAGATTTATAAATAGTAGAGGTAACGAAGGTTTCTCCCAACTGAGTTTAAACAGACATATCAAAGTCTAAGTTCTCCGGAGTTAACTTCAAATATTTAACACAACTAGGTGAAATAAAAGAGTGAGTAGAACCGGTATCTAACACGGTATAGACTTCGCAAGAGTTTATGACTAACATACCCGTGATAATTTTATTCAGGTTCCTCGTCACGAAAAAAAAATACTCTCTCTTAAACTACTGGCTTTGGCTTTTCTGGGACGGTCTTTGGTGCCTCCATCCTATCTGAACTTGTCTTCGGTGAACGACAAAATCGGGCTAAATGACCTTCTCTTCCACAATTATAACATGCTTTGGACGGCATCGCGCAGTTTGGACTGATGTGCCCCTCCCCTCCGCATTTGAAACATATGATAGGTGATCGTTCTCCTTCCTTAACGACAGGTGCTGGTGCTGACGTCTTTCCATCATTGTTGAATCTCCTCTTCTTGAAATGCCCATTCTTATTATTTTGGCCCTGATTACCACCGAAGTGGTTACCATTTCTGGCCTGTTGATTCCCTCCACGCTTGTTGTCACCGCTTCGATGACTGCTTTCACTAGTATTATCATTTTGCCGGCTGCTCTCTTTTGGCTGCGTTGTCTCGTTATCGCGCTCCACCAACTGAGCCCTATTTACAACATCTGAATACAAACACAATTTATGAGAAACAAGATGTTGACGTATCTCCAGCTTCAAATCTCTTAAAAACATCCGCGTCATTCTTTCTTCATTATCCACCAGGTGGGACGCAAACCGGGATAACTCCGCAAATTTTGCCTCGTACTGCGACACGGTCATATTATTCTGCTCCAATTTGATGAACTCCACCTCCTTCATGTGACGAATACTCTCGGGAAAATATTTGTCGTTAAACAGCTCTTGGAACTTCTCCCAGGACATCTTCAGTGCGGCAGGTTGAGTACGCTTTATCGATTCCCACCAGTAATCTGCCTCTCCTCGCAACATAAAGGCGGCAAAGGGAACCTTTTGCTCCTCGGAGCAACCCAAGACATCAAATATCTTGGTGATCTGCTTTATCCATGTTTCAGCTACAAGTGGTTTGGGTTCTCCCTTAAACTCCGGTGGTCCCAGCTCCTTAAACTGCTTAGCGGTGACCGCCTGAGAGTTTTCAGTATTTCCACCTACGTTGTGGACAGGAGCCGCTTTCACCTGTTGTTGCATGAATTGCATAAAACCTCTAAACATTGCATCATTCATCATCTGGTCAGTGTTGTTGTTTGCATGAGGATTGTCACCTTCCTGATGAACATTATCCTGATTATTGATATGTGGTGAATCAATAATCGCCTGGGCTTCATTGCTATTCTCAACATTCTCAGATGCTATTTTCAGATACTGCCACAAAATAAAAGTTAATTGATATGTCATATATTATCCTTATATTATGACCGACCAATTAAATACCATGCAAATAAACTTAGGTAGGTCATACTAGCGAATGAATTCCCCGTCTCTCCCCTCCTAGTTCTATTCTCACATCTTAGCCAGGGATCATATCCCTAAGCTCTGATACCAACTGTAACTCTGGACACCAACCTATGTCAGCACCTTACATTGATACCTATCAGTTTGCCACCGCAGAACGGCGTCCCCTACGGAGAGTCTGGCTTCGGTGCATCCCCCATCAACAGGAAGTCACCAGCGAGAGGCTCGGGGCTCTTTACTTATAGCTCTGATACCAACTGTGACGCCCCCAAAATTAGGTATACATCACCCATCTTGGGTCGTCAGATACAAAGTACATAATACAAATACAACTTACTAATACAACTGTCGTGTACAATACGACAAAACATAAACTGTGAGTTTGAATACAAATATTATCTTCTAGAAAGTATTCATACTCAAAAGGAGTCCTCATTACATTTATTAACACACCATTACATAGAATAGTGAGGACTACTAACTAATACTATCATTCGGACCATCACTCCGTTCCCCGACTTGCCCCAGCTACGTTCTCATTTCCTGAAGAGAACAGTGAAAGAAAGGGTGAGCTCAACTAGCCCAGTAAGAAATATCATGACTAAGATAATACAGAATAAATTATCATTAGCCTTCAACAATGTTAAACTGATAAAATATAATAGACATCAAGTTTAACTGCAGCGGAACAAGCAATCCATTAAAAGAGTCAAGTAGAAAATAAACTCTACTATCTTTTATGATTTAAAAGATTTTCCAACACTGTGATCGCTGAGACTCAGCTTAATAAAATAATTCACATCATCGAATCACCCCTGCACTACGGCCAAGGATATTCGTATATTCATTAATGGTCATGATCATGCCAACAACTGTCCATCAATGCACTACGGGCCAATGAGGACTTTTACCACATCATTTGTAACATTACGGTCATGATTATACCGAATAATCCCTGGTCATAATCATACCAAGTCCATCTATGCACTACAGGCCACAGATGACTTTCAACATTTTATAAACATGAGGATGATGACAATGATATAAGAATTCAATAAAACAAGTTCAAGAATTAATTTATCCAAGAATTAACAACGTCCAAATTGTCAACATGATACTGCTTTGTGGAGTAAAATTCAAGAATACTTAGAAGAATATTTTCATGAAAAGATACTGGATGAAACGCAATTATCAAGGATATTCCACAAATTTCATGGAGTATAGAAGTCAAAACTTAACCAACTGAGTATAATAAAGAATGGAATAACAAAAGAAATCACCATGCATGCGATAGACCGCACAGACAGGTTATTCCAACAGAATAATAAATAATGGAACCAGGTCCGGCGTAAACGCACAGACAGGATATTCCGACAGAATAATAAATAATGGAACCAGGTCCGGCGTAAACGCACAGACAGGATATTCCGACAGAATAATAAATAATGAAACCAGGTCCGGTGTAAAACACACAGACAGGATATTCCAACAGAATAATAACAAGACGGAACCAGGTCCGGTGTAAAACACACAGACAGGATGTTCTAACAAAATAATAATAAAAACGGAACCAGGTCCGGTGTAAAACACACAGACAGAATGTTCCAACAGAATAATAGAAGAATGTCACCAAGTATAGGGTAGACCGCGTATACAGGTTATTCCAACAGAATAATAATAAATGGAATAACAACAGTTCTCTTCATGAATAAGAAAGAATAACACCCCTTACCGTAAAAGAACTGGATATAAGAGTAGTGAAGTAGCAGAAAACTTTTCTTCTATCTCTATATAGTCTCTCTTTATAGTTTCTCTCTCTAGAGTTCAGTGAATTCGTAAGAAAATAATGAAGGAATGAGCTTCTATTTATAGGAAAATGGAATGCATAGTAACTAATCCATGAACGGTCCAGATTGATTACTTTAATCTGACGGTCCATATTTAAAGAAAAATCTTTTAAATAAAATATAATATATTCTATTTATAGAATAACTTTAATAAAGTATTCTGTTTTATATAAAAAGATGTTTCTGTTTTATTACGTTAATAATACGAATAAAACAAAACGTCATTATCGCTAAATAATTCATATTATTAACTGACAATAATGGAATCAAACTGAGTGACTTCTCACATAAGCATTAATAATTAATACCGTGTGCTACTATGCAACCACACGTATTACTGTACTTTTACTACCGAGTAGTTCAACAGTATCAACGATAAAACTTCCGCCGTTATTTTCATAAAGTATTTTTGTCGTTTTCTCAATCCGACAATAATTCCGTTGTGGGGTCCACCAATAATTGTACCGTCGTACGGATATTCCCCAACAAAAAGAATATTCTCCGACCAATCGAATATAATATGACAACTTGCATACTTTGCAAAATTTATAAATACTACCCATAACTATTATATCAAATCCACACAATAATATAAAAAAAATTATTTCGAGAAAAATTAAATATTTATTCATAAAATCTGGGGTTTCACATCACACTTCGGTAACGAATAAGTATTCCTTTACTTTGTTATTATTGCATAAATCTTTCTAAGTGTTGAGTTCGGAAGGCCATGTTATTTAGCTTTGTCTTATCTGTTATACGACTTGCTTAGTTGTTAATTAACAGTTTAAAGTTAGGCCCACGGAAGAGCTTGTACATTTTTCAAATTAAATCCATATTGAAGTGTTGGTAAACAGTGAAAAAACCGAAGTCATAAAGGATGGTACTGATAACACTGATATTTTATTTACATAATGATGTTTACAAAGCGATAGAAGCTTTACAAAAATCCTACAGCTAAGGGAAAGAAAACCATCTTCAGAGATCGGCTTCGTCTTCCGAAGAGTCCAGGATAGTCGGTTCAACCTTGGCAGCGACAAGTCTTGCCTTGTCTTTGCTTCGGCATTCGTCGTATCCATCCGAGAACATCTGGATGATCTCCTCGTTCAACTCGGCAGATTTTCGGTATTCTTGTTGGATTTCCCTCCGAAGATCTCCGGTTAGAGGAGGACCCAAGTCTCTCAGAGCCCGAAGTTCGCGGAGCTCCTCTTCGAGTTTTGCCCGCTCCTTCAGATGTCTCAGATCCCTGGCCTCAAGGTCGTGTACTTGTATAGCCAAGCTCTTATTGGTCTTCACCATCGTCTCGTTCTTCCCAACAAGAACCTCATTCCGACGAACCAGGTCTATGTTCGTAGTAACGGTCAGCTGATGGGTGGCCTCGGATGTCTCCAACTGTTCTTTCAACTTATTTAAGTCCTTCTGAAGGCCTTCTTTATTGAAGATAGTGATACCATGAGCCCTTCTCTCCCTCTCCAGAGCAGAAGTCATAGTAGCCATCTCTCGCCTGGCCGCATCTTCTTCGGCTTCAGACTCTCTGTATCGGGGAAGAAGTCTCCCGAAGACAGCATTTGCCTGCGGACATTTAAAGTGAATTAGTAGAAGAAACAGATGATTCCTAAATATTTCGATTGAACCAACTCACCTTAGCCTGGTAACTCATGCCCTCTTCGATCAAATCCCTGATCGAACTGTTTCCGAACCGATGGTCATCGGTCTCCCGAACAAAGGAGTCGAACAGCTGAAAAGGAAAGTTCTCGTTAAAATCCGGCCATACAGTGGGAGAAGACGCAGCTTCTCGCCGGAAGGTGGAGGAAGAGGGTCTCGGCGGAAAAAGCACTGATGGTTCAGGGGGCAGTGCTGGTTGATCCTCGGAAGACTGCTTCCTTTTACGAGACAGAAGAGGAGACTCATTCAGGTTTTCGAGCTCATCTTCTGAAACATGGATCTCCACGGGGATGACGGGGGGAGGCTCAACTGCAGCAGGACAAGGAACTCGAAGCTCATCGGCAGACAGAGGAGTCACGTGGGTCTTCCTTTTCTTAACCCGGAGAGCCTGCATTCGCTCGGTCGCAGGCAAGTCAATCAAACTCGCTGTAAAAGTTGATTGAGTTCCTTGAGGATTCGACCGGACTTTCTGAACCGCCCTCTTCTTCTGTCGAGGTCGGCTAGGCTCCTCAGCAAGTTCTGATCCGCGGAAGACCTCTGCATCCTGGGCCTCCGAGGCCGGAAGTTCTTCTTGGGGAAATTCGGTGGAAGGGGATGAAGGCTTGCCAGAAAGGTACCTATCCAAGTCCTTCCGATCGGTCGAAGTCGGCTTGATGAGAGACAACTTGTGGTCATACAACCAGGCTTGTTTGCCCAAGAGGCCGAAGCTCCACTCCTTCAGGGGTATCTTCTCTATGATGCGCGTCATTTCTCTTATACGCTCCTCGGATATGTCTCCGAAGTATGCAGAGACGCGATCAGAAGTGGTCCAGTCAGGAACATAGGAGATTTCGGGCCCGTTGACGAAGAACCATTTATTATGCCATCCTCGGTTGCTCGAAGGAGTGTCCATTAGAGACCGCTTCTCGATCCTGGCATTGGGCTTGGGGGCTATCTTACTTAGCACCTTGAAGCCTTTCTCCCGAGATTTCCCCACCGAGAAGAGGGTAAAGAAGGAATCCACAGCAGGAGGAACTCCTATCTCGTAGCAGAAGGCTATGTAAGCCAGTATGTGGATGTACGAGTTCGGCACCAATTGGGCGAACCCCACTCCAACAAACCCTAGGAGGGTGATCAAGAAGGCGTGAAGAGGAAACCTCACCCCCTTCTCCAGAAAGGTTGCCGGAACGGCGATCCAGCCGTCGGGACGCTGGTACATCCTTTCGTGAGGGGCCGCTATCCGTACCCTGTGGGTATCCGGTATCTGATAGCGAGCTCTAATGTTGCAGAGCTCAGTTTCATTGACGGTGGAAGGGGTGTTGGCATGAGGAAAGTCTTCCTCGTTTTGGAAAAAATCAGATGGGTTGGGGAGTGATTCCATGGGCGGGGCTTCCTTACTCGCGGCACCGACTTGGGGGTTTGAGCCCGGAACCTCTTTGTCAGGATTTGAATGAGGGGTCACGGTGGAGATGGGGGCGACACGAAGGGGAGAACTTGTATCGGGGTTCTGGGATGCCATTGTTGAGAATTTGCAGAGAAAATGAAGAAATTTGAGGAGGAGAAGACAATAAGCTCTTATGAATTCGAAATGACAGGGAACCCTCCAAGGAGAATGGGCAGCGGCTTTTATAGCGAGTGATTTTTTCAAAATTTGCACGGGAGCCGAGGGCGGCGCATTAATTGGGGATAATGATGAGGGAGAGGAAAAGGTAACGTCTGATTTTGGCTTTGGTGGGTTATCCAAGGTAGGCTGGCGCTTAGTGGGCTCTTTCTTCCTGTGGACTCGCACTATTTACAGTCAGTCTTCCACTAAACATCCTGTTTAATAAAAGACTAGGGGGCAATGTTGGGGCATGATATTTCTTTCATTGGGCCTGACCGATTGGGCCCATCCGTTTAATTAGCCTAGTGGACCTTTATCACTAAGTCTTATAGTCATTGGGCTTAACATTTATATTACCTTTATTGTATCCCCTTAATAATGGGCTGGGTCAAGTGGCCGGCCCATAAGATCTTTTAATATCTAAGACTTTGACTGGTAATGATGAAAGGAGGAGGGCAGTTGACCAAGCGCCTGCAGATCATTAATGTGGATGGGATCTTATCCGGCCGGCGGCAGGAACAGTGGAAAAAAGGTGACAACCTGCATGCACACGGCAAGGACCAGAGAGAAGCAGGGGGCTGTGTCAGATCGTGGTTGGTGGCACAAAAAACCGAGTATGAGAGTATAACCGAGCAAGGGGGTCTCCTAACAAAAGGTACGCATACACTTTCTATCTGGCTCAACACACTAGACATTTTACACCCTCCATTGTTAAACCTTGAACACATGTATTGACTCTCACGCCGGAGCTATCCCCCGACGGTCCAGCCGTCAAGCTTTTGGTGTTGATCGTGTTTTCTGTGCAGGATTAGGGCATCTTACGTGATTGGGACGTCATCAAAGATCTTGGCGTTAACACATACCATGTACGTAAATCAAATCTCACATTTTCCAATTTCCATAACCAAAACGGCTACCAAGAAGATGCCGGTAGCATGACGTGTTTGTATGTTTTGAACATGTCCCTTAAATCCTGGGCATCGATATCCTCCGACCTCACATATTCTTTCAATAAAATGTTGAAAGTTTTTCCGGATTATATATTATTAATAGTGTACTTTTATCTAAGATAGGAGTATATAATATAAAACCATTAACCTTAACCAATTAAATTTATCCACATAACTCGATCCCAATAAAAAAATTTAGATGTAAAGTCACAATTATATATAACAATATTTTCCTTTTTTAGTTTATATAGTAAATTCTAATTAATACTCAGAAGTTGGAGTGGGAAATTAATCAATTTACCTTAGCTAGTTTAAGGATTTTAAGTTTAAGCTGACGAAAACCATATATTATAACCTTAGTTATGGGAAGAAGAATAAAAGGAAAAGGAAAATAGAACTCAGCAAACATTGTTTCTTGTAATTAAAGGTCAAAAATGGAGAAGCCATCATATGTGCACATGTAAATTATTATTGCATTCCATTCCATTTCATTCCATTCCTTTCCATTCTAGAAATATACCCATTTTTTGTTTTGAATATTAAAATTATTTTTCCTCCAAGGCTGGCTGTAATGTTATGTGATGATCCATTGAGTAGTGACAAATTAATTAATTAATGAGTGTGGCTGCTCAGATCAGACCGCTGACTCACCAACCAACTAACCGAACTGCAAATTATTGTTAAATTCTAGTATCAACGGCCTTTCCTTTCCTTTCCTTAAATTTGGTTTGTAAGCAAGTGTGTGATAAGGATAAGCAATAAGATGACGCTGCCAAGTGTGGAAACATATCCCATAAAGTTAGCACGAGATTAGATTTGACCATATAAGTATTAACTTAACCCTCAACCATATGTTTTGACTTCACGGACAAACTCACCCATTTTTCCCTATTAAGAATTGATCAAAGTACTAGAGTAAGTTGATTTTTAGTACTAGAAATAACATTGTTCATCTCATATTCCATTTTACATTACAAATTGGGAGATACTCCTATATATATAAAATGTATTTTCCATAAAATTTAAGATTACTATTAAAAATATCAGCATAATAATTTTTTGAATGGGCCTGTGATTGATAAGATACTTTAAAAATAATAAATTTAAAATTTAATTTATACTCGAATCAGACCTAATCATTATATAAATGGTATTACATTAGAAGTAGAACGGTAACCATCATGGTTTGGTGCGTCCCTATTAGCTAGTCTTATGATCGTGATATTATCAGACTTTGAATTGTAGTTTGACCAACCCTTAAGAATTTAAGCAAGGAATATTATGACGCATTGGAACATTGGGATAAACTGTGTTGTTCATAAATTTTTTGTTTTTATTTTTTTATTTTTGTAAATTTATTTTATTACAATTCGATTCTAAGTATATATTTCATTCTATGATCTATGGAGAAATAAGGGAAAGGGGTTGGAGGAACTAGAGTAAACTTACCTTCTTTATGTAATCTTGGTTGATTTATTTGAAATTTTTTGACTTTTGCTAAAAGACAAGATAAATCACATGAATTGAATCTGGAACTTAAACCTTTAAATAAATAAAATCTAATAAAACGTTTCAAAAATAATTAAATCTACTTGGCTAACCTGAATAATAAATAAAAATAAAATAATTGTTTTAAATTTTCATACATCCCCAAAGCTAAATTAAACTCAAACTTTTGAGATAATTTTCCCCTTGTAGAATAAAGAAAGAGGCTTCTTCCACTAGGGTATTGTTTATAAATTTAATTTTCAAATAAAATAAATAAAAGGAAAACGGAAAAAATAAAAAAACTTTTTTGCAAGTGCGTGAGGATGAATGACATTTGAGAAAAAATAATAGTTATTGATAGAGTTTAGTCATGTGCTTGATCAAATTTGGAAAATAATTTTTATTTTCGTGAGATTTATGAACTGCAAATCCAAATACGCAATGAATCTATAAATAATACATCCTTAACTAAAGTTTGATTCAACTCCTTGACTAATTTTATGTGTATATATTTACAATTTTTATATATCATATTTTATAATATAGCTAGTGAAATAATTTTATTTAATTATAAAGGTTACCTATCGATCGTATTACATACATTTAGACCGACGTGATTAAAGTATGGTGGTCCCGTGCGCATGGGGGTAGCATTTTTATGAAGGTCGCAATTAAAATACACATACTGAGGTAGAGGGAGGTGAAATGGTCAGCTATGTCATGCTTTTGGGATCATTGCAATTATTGACCTCATGCAGGCTGCAATCATCACAACAAGTTTTACATAAATAAAGAATATATATATATATATATATATATATATATATATATATATATATATAGAATGATTGAATTATTGAGAATTATTATTAAAAGAAAAGGGACATGTCTAGATCAAACACCCACATATTATATATACCACCCCCATTCCTACCCCCACCGCCACCCCCACCGCCACCACTACATTCCCCTCTCCTTCCCCTTCCCCTTCCCCACCCCCTTCCCCACCCCCCTTCCTTACATCCTACATTCCTTAATCACCATCTTCACAATCATAACGTTTTGGAGGATACTAAATTAACTTATTAAATACAAACCGCTAAGTTAATATTTTGACATTATTAAGTGTCTACCACTAAATTAATTATCCTGATTAATAAACCCCCATCTCAATTACTTCGTATCTACTAGAAAAGTGCGAGCAATTCAATATCAATCACCTTTAATATATAAAAAAAAATTATACTCATGTAAACATGCATGCTTCTATCCTATTCCAACCTTTTTCTGTTCAAGTAAAAATTGGGTGCAAAGATAGCGGGCCCACTTAGGAAAAGACATATTTTCGGCCATGTATTATGCAATAATTTTTACAATCACTTGACTATAATTTGTTTATGAAATTTTATACTAATATTATGTAGCCAAAAGATTTATTGCACCCAACACCAGCACCACCACGAGCAGCAGCAGCTGCTGCTGCTAGAAAGAGGGATTAAAATGTTGGTATGCTCTTGGGATTATATAACTATTTGTTTTGACTCGTTAGTAGCAGTACAGTAGTAGTTGATTAGCAGACAAGGTGGAGAAAGGCATGAAATACTATTAAATGTTGGTAAATCATTTCTGAGTCGATGGATGACAAAACGTGCGGGAGTCAAAAAAGATGTCCACAATAAGATAATAATACTAAATACTACCTCCATTTTATAATAGATTTTTAGACGAAAAAATTTATTGAAATTTGACATCAGACAGAATAGCGATTGTCTTGCAAGTTAGGTAAACAAATAAGTTCACAGATAAATGACCAAAATATTAATCAAAAACACAGAGAAATCTCTCTAATGTGTAAATTATATTTATCAAAATCAAAGTTATTCTCTAACTCAACCCACAAGTCGGGTTTTATAGCTAACAAAATTTTATTTCCAAGTCGATCATAACAGAATTCTTAAAAATACAAAAACAAAATCATAAAAGGTAACAAACTTCCTATACTTGAGAAAATAAAATTCTAATAAGCTAATAATAACTTCCTATTACGTAATAATATAAAATATTTACTTCTTAAATAAAAGTTATTACCATAAAAGACGTTATTTCTAAACTTCAGAAACTAAAGGGGGTGGTCCCGAAGGGGTGGTCCGCCATCTGAATCCCGAAGCCTCATCCGATTCCCGAAGATGTCAATGACCGCCATAATCGTCACATTTATGTCGATCCTTTAACGCATGGTATTGTAATGTCATTAACGTGTTATCTGATAGTTCGGTGTCATCGTATTCGGATCTTCCTGCATCAGTCACCCCAAGTTGGAAAGAACTCGTCCTCGAGTTCACGGTATCATCATCGGAACTAGAAAAATAAGGGTTTAAATGTTTCACATTGAAGACGTTCAAAGTCCGTAAATGGTTAGGGAGACGCAACCGATATACATTATCATTAATCTTCTGCAGCATCTCACAGGGCTCAATCTTCCGATCCCTGAGCTTGTTATATTCGCTAGTAGAAAAACGATCACGAGTCAATATTGGCCAAACAAAATCACAAATGTCAAAAAGTACATGACGTCAGTGACTGCAAACCCGACCCTTATAGTTGTTATTGCTGTCGAGAATAGATCGCCGAACTTGTTTATGAATATCCCGAAGATGTTAGACCATTTCACTCGCCTTCGAATAAAGACGTCCAACTCGCGGAATAGGAGTTAAGTCAAGTACCCCAGATGGATTTTGACCGTATACAACCTCAAAAGGATTCATCTCTGTCGTTCGGTTCTTAGATATATTTTACGTAAACTAGACTTGAGATAGAACAATATCCCATTGCTTCGGCTTAAAACAAACCAAACACCTTAAAAGATTTCCCAAACTTATGTTCACCACTTTCGTTTGACCATCGGTTTGAGGGTGGTATACGCTGCTGAAATTTAGTTGTTTTCCCAATTTTTTTCCCCACAAACTCTTCCAGAAATGACTCATGAATTTAGTATCTCGATCAGAAGGGACTGACTTCGGGAAACCATGTAGACGTACAATTTCCTGAAAGTAAAGATGGGCAATTCGTTGGGCGTCCATTGTTTTTCGATAAGTAACAAAATGAGCTACTGACATCTACCCGTGGAACTTCAGGAACAGGTAAGGGAGTATACAGTCCGGTATTAGTGAGAATTCGTTTGTACCACTAACATACATAACATCGCTACAAGTAGTGAGCCACATCTGTAAGACCCTAACTTTTTATAAATAAAATCGAATTTTCTTTAATTATTATTTTGAATAATAAGGTGTTAATTTGATATAATGCTTTGGTTATGGGTGAAATGTGCAAATTTTGTAAAATAAACAAGTGGTTATAAAATATTCATTGTTGTCGGGGAATATTCGTTTGGTCGTGGAATATTCTTGCTGTCGGAGAATATTCGTACGATGGCGCAGCAATTTGTGGGCCCCATAACGAAAAACGGTCGGATGAAGAAAACGACAAGTTTGAGTTTTTATAAATAACGGCGTAGTTGTTACCGTTAACACTGTTGGAATACCCGGTGGTTAAAGTACAGTAATACGCGTGGTTGCACAGTAGCACACGGTATTACACAGTATTGTTGAATTATTGATCCTTACGTAAGAATGTACTACTCAATAATTGTTACAGTAATTACTGTTCAATATTTTATTTTATTGATTCAATAATTGCTACGTTGATATTTTATATTATTGTTGTTTCAATAATTGTCACTGCACAGTATCTCCATTATCAGATCAATAATTCATATTATTTGAATAATATTATTAGATAACAGTATTGGCAATGTCTAAGGAAGTTCTGTCTTAGAAGAAGTTTGGCCACCTAATTGCGCGCCAGTAAGGAGAAATCCTTATCGAAAATCCCCCTCTTTTCTGAGAACGACCTGGTTGTCATAATTGTGATTCTGTAATATTATTTGTAAATAATTAATTATTGATTTGTATGATAAGGAAATATTTATTCTATGTGGATGGATAGGGAAATATTTATTTTGTGTAGATATAAATGATGGAATTAATGCTGAGGTGCTTTATCAGTATTTTATCGGTATGGAGGTATTAAAAATCATCCGTATATGGATTTCGGATATTTTTCGTTTGGAATTTGGAAAAACCTAAATCTACAAAGTTGTAGATAATTAAATTTCCTATGGAAAGAACTGAGGATATTCCGAAGACTACATTCAGAACTCGGTACGGGCTTTATGAATTCTTAGTTATGTCTTTTGGATTGACTAATGCTCTTGCTGCTTTCATGGATATGACGAACCGTGTGTTCAAAGAATATTTGGATCAGTTCATTGTTGTCTTTATTGATGACATCCTCATATATTCCAAAAACCGTGAAGATCATGAGCGTGATTTGAAGCTAGTACTCCAAAGGCTTGGCGATAACAAGCTATATGCCAACCTGAAGAAATGCGAGTTCTGGCTTGAGGAAGTACCATTCCTTGGGCACGTGGTGTCAAAACATGGAGTATCTGTTGACCCGACGAAGATTGAAGCAATATAAAGTTGGGAGCAACCGAAGTCAGTGACCGAAGTACGTAGTTTTCTGGGCATAGCTGGTTATTATTGGAGATTCGTGGAAGGATTTTCTCGAATCGCTACTCCGTTAACTCAGCTGACTCAGAAAGATACAAAATTCGTATGGAGCAAGGAATACGAGAAGAGTTTTCAAGAGCTTAAGATGAGACTCATTTCGGCACCTGTTCTGACAATACCATCTGGTTCGGATGGATTTGTTATCTACAACGATGCTTCAGGCAAAGGGTTAGGATGTGTTCTCATGCAACATGGAAAAGTCATAGCCTATGCCTCGCGACAACTCAAAGAATATGAGAGGAATTATCCTATTCATGATCTGGAGTTGGCAGTAGTCGTTTTCGCATTGAAGATTTGGAGACACTACCGGTATGGGGAGAAAGGGGAGATCTATACAGATCAGAAAAGCCTCAAATATTTCTTCACCCAAAAGGAACTTAACATGCGGCAACGACGTTAGCTCGAGTTGTTGAAAGATTACGACCATACCATTCAATATCATCCTGGAAAAGTAAATGTGGTAGCTGACGCATTGAGTAAAAAATCATATGCGGGTACGAGTGCAATGTTGTTAACACAAATGCCCATTTTGTATGACTTGAAAAGGATGGAGATAGAGGTAAAGGCTCCAAATACCTACGTGATGCTATCAAACATACGAGTAGAACTGTGACGCCCCCAAAATAGGTATACATCACCTATTCTGAGTCGTCAAATACATGGTCCAGAATATAAATACAATCTTTAATATATAACAAGAGAGCTGTGAGTTTTAATACAAATACTGTCTTCTAGACAATATCCACTCTCAGAATAAGTCATCATTACATTTATTGTCACACTATTTAACAGAATAGCGAGGACTACTAATACTATCATCTGGACCGTCACTCCATTCCCCGACTAGTCCCGGCTACTTTCTCATTTCCTGAAGAGAACAATGAAAAAAAGGGTGAGCTCAACTAGCCCAGTAAGAAATATTATAACTAAGATAATGCAGAATAAATTATCATTAGCCTTCAACAATGTTAAACTGATAAAATACAATAGACATCAAGTTTAACTGCAGCGGAACAAGCAATTCATTGAAAGAGTCAAGTAGAGAATAAAATCTACTATCTTTTATGATTTAAAAGGTTTTTCATCACTTTTATCGTTGGGACTCAGCTTAATAAATAATCCACATCATCTCTGCACTACGGCCAATGATATTCATTAGTATCACAACCACAAATAATTCATGCACTACGGGCCAAGGATATTCGTGTATTCATCAATGGTTATGATCATGCCAACAACTGTCCATCAATCCACTACGGGCCAATGAGGACTGTCTTCTAGACAATATCCACTCTCAGAATAAGTCATCATTACATTTATTGTCACACTATTTAACAGAATAGCGAGGACTACTAATACTATCATCTGGACCGTCACTCCATTCCCCGACTAGTCCCGGCTACTTTCTCATTTCCTGAAGAGAACAATGAAAAAAAGGGTGAGCTCAACTAGCCCAGTAAGAAATATTATGACTAAGATAATGCAGAATAAATTATCATTAGCCTTCAACAATGTTAAACTGATAAAATACAATAGACATCAAGTTTAACTGCAGCGGAACAAGCAATTCATTGAAAGAGTCGAGTAGAGAATAAAATCTACAATCTTTTATGATTTAAAAGGTTTTTCATCACTTTTATCGTTGGGACTCAGCTTAATAAATAATCCACATCATCTCTGCACTACGGCCAATGATATTCATTAGTATCACAACCACAAATAATTCATGCACTACGGGCCAAGGATATTCGTGTATTCATCAATGGTTATGATCATGCCAACAACTGTCCATCAATCCACTACGGGCCAATGAGGACTTTTACCACATCATTTGTAACATTACAGTCATGATTACACCTAATAATCCCTGGTTATAATCATACCAAGTCCATCTATGTACTACATGCCACAGATGACTTTCAACAAAATATAAACATGAGGATGATGACAATGATATAAGAATTCAATAAAATAAGTTCAAGAATTAATTAATCCAGGAACCAATAACGTCCAAATTGTCAACATGATACTGCTTTGTGCAGTAAAATTAAAGAATGCTCAGAAGAATATTTCCATAAAAATATACTGGATGAAGCGCAAATATCAAGGATATTCCACTAATTTCATGGAGTATAAAAGCCAAAACTTTAACTAACTTAGTATAATAAAGAATGGAATAACAAAAGAAATCACCAGGCATGCGATAAACCGCACAGACATGTTATTCCAACAGAATAATAAATAACGGAACCAGGTCATACGTAAACGCACCAACATGATATTCTGACAGATACTAAATAATGGAACCAGGTCCGGCGTAAACGCACAGACAGAATATTCCAACAGAATAATAAATAATGGAACCAGGTCCGGCGTAAACGCACAGACAGGATATTCCAACAGAATAATAAAGAATGGAATAACAGAAGAATTTCACCAAGTATAGGGTAGCCCGCGTATATAGGTTATTCTAACGGAATAATAATGAATGAAATAATAGAAGTTCTCTTCATGAATACAAAAGAAATAATACCCCTTACCGTAAAAGAAACTGGATATAAGAGTAGGGAAGTAGCAGAATACTTTTCTATAACTTCTCTATAATTTCTCTCTCTAGAGTTTCAGTGAATTCGTAAGAAATAATGAAAGAATAAGCTTCTATTTATAGGAGAATGGAAGACACTGTGTAAGGATTTATCACAGACGCAATAATTCATAACTCACGGGCATCAGACGAAACCTTTGGTTGATTGAATTTCAATGAATTTTTCTAATACAAACAAAAATTAAAATAATACATATATGTAAATATAAACACATGCTTGTTGAATTTTGCTCCCACCCGACAAACTCTTAAAATTTACTCGACTTCTGAATCCACCAAAGGACAATATATCACATATACATATATGTATGTGTATATATATATATATATATATATATATATATATATATATTGTGTGTGTGTGTGTGTGTGTGTGTGTGTAACATACACACCCCACACTAATATTATATATATACATACTACTCCACCATTCCCACATTCCACCCAATTCACGGGTGGAATTCCTCCCACCAAAAGAAAAATCCTTTCATTCCCCCACCAATTTCAAACATGTGCCCCGCCTATTATTTCTCCACTTTCCTTATACACACACTAAATTATATATACATATTCACACACTCCACCACTCACATTTACCAACACACACACTCATTACATATAATATATATATATATATATATATATATATATATATAATACACTCCACCTTTTCCACCATCCTCCACTAATATTACAAACACACACATTACTTTCACACACACACACACACACACACACCTTATACCTATCACTTTCATATTATCACTTTTTTCACCACTTTCCACTCACATTATATTATATATAAATATATTTTACCTCTCCTTTATGTAACTTCCTCTCACCCCTATTTTCAGATTTTATACATCACATGTGGGCCCCATATGTGGTCCCCACATGTGGGCCCCACCTTTATTATATAAAATAATGTTATACCGATTATTTTGAAAAATGGGCAAAATAGGGGGTCTATAAAATAAGCAAAATTGAGTGACTTCTCACATAAGCATCAATAATCAATACCGTGTGCTACTATGCAACCACGCATATTACTGTACTTTTAACACCGGGTGTTTCAACAGTTAACGAAAAAGTTCTGCTGTTATTTTCATAAAATATTTTTGTCGTTTTCTCAATTCGACAATAATTCTGTTGCGGGATCCACCAATGGTTGTACCGTCGTACGGATATTTCCCGATAAAAAGAATATTCCCTGACCAATCGAATATAATATGACAACTTGCATACTTTGTAAAATTTATAAATACTACCCACAACTATAACATTATATCACATCCACACCATAATATTAAAAAATTATTTCAAGAAAATTAAATATTTATTCATAAAATCTGGGGTCTCACAAGAACCGACTTTAATCGATAAAGTTAAAGATGCTCAAGCTACGAACCTGGAGCTGATGCGTATAAAGAAAAAAGTGCAAGAATGTGCTATTCCAGAAGCAAGAATCGATGAAGAAGAAATACTTCGAGTGAACTCCAGACTTGTTGTTCCTAACGATTCTGACTTGAAGCATAGAATCATGATGGAGGCACACAACACACCATTTGCAATCCATCTTGGGAGTACCAAAATGTATCATGATTTTCGACATACATTTTGGTGGAGCAATATGAAGAGAGATATCGCAGAGTTTATCTCAAGGTGTTTAACTTGTCAACGTGTAAAGGCGGAGCATCAAGTACCAAAGGGTCCATTGCAACCACTTGAGATTCCAAAATAGAAGTGGGAACACATTATCATAGATTTCGTTATGGGTCTTCCCAAGGTTTCTCAAGGCATAGATGCGATTTGGGTCATTGTTGATAGATTAACCAAATCCGCTCATTTTTTGCCGATACAAGAGACTTATTCCCTTAAACGTCTTGCTCGTATGTACGTGAATGAGATTGTGAGATTGCATGGCATGCCAGTATCCATAATTTCGGATCGTGATCCAAGATTCACTTTACGATTTTGGGTTATCTTGCAGAAAGCTATGGGCACGGATTTACGATAAAGTTCGGTATACCATCCTCAAACGGACGGGCAATCAGAAAGGACTATTCAAACTCTTGAAGATCTGTTAAGACCCCGTGTCCTAGATTTCAAAGGGAGTTAGGATAAGTACCTACCATTGGTGGAATTCTCCTACAACAATAGGTATCAAGCAAGTATAGGCATGGCTCCATTCAAGGCGTTGTATGGAAGAAAATGTCGTTCTCCAGTATGCTGGGATGAGGTGGGTGAAGCAACGTTGTTGGGACCAGAATTGGTACGTATGACTACAGAGAAAATTCAAATGATCCGACAATGTATACAAACAGCACAGGATCGACAAAAGATTTATATGGATCTTCATCGAAAGAACGTGGAATTTAATATTGGAGATTATGTATTGTTACGTATTGCTCCATGGAAGAGAGTAACAAGATTTGGGAAAAAAGAAAAACTTAAGCCAAGATTTGTTGGTCCATTTGAGATTTTTAACCGAATAGGAAATGTGGCCTATAGACTCGCATTACCTCCAAGCATGTCTCGTGTTCATAATGCTTTTCACATATCTATGCTTCGTAAATATGTGAAAGACCCGAACCACATAATTGAGTTAGAACCAGACGAGATAGCCGAAGATTTAACGTACGAAGAGGTACCTGTTAAGATCTTAGATAGAAAAGAGCATGTCCTACGCACCAAGGTTATACCACAAGTTAATATTTTGTGGAGGACTCATGCTATTGAAGAAATGACCTGGGAGTTAGAATCAAAAATGAAAGCAAGGTATCCTCACATTTTCGAAACACCAGGTACGTACGTCAATTTCGAGGACGAAATTTCATAAGGAGGGGATGTTGTAAGTGTGACAACCCCAAAATAGGTCCATTCTACCCAACCCATTCTGAGTCGCCAAATACATGGTACAGAAAATAACTACAACTTTATTACAACAATTGTCGTGCAAAATATAACAACACATATGCTGTGAGTTTGGATACAAATATATACCAAATGTGACTCATGTTCCAACCGTGGACATCACCTCACAATAACACCTTACATAAAGGTATAGTCAAAAACTGTTTTAGAAATTAGAATCTTTGGGAAGTGCTCAAGGAAACCTTCGTACATGGGAGGCCACGCGTCTAGGTTATGATAGATATCATATGGCCACAGAATTATCCTTGGTTGACCCAATAGAACCCAAAGAAAAACGAGAAGATTACTATCATATTATTCCCAATGGTGAGTCTTCTCTTGACTTATCATTATCTCCACTGTCTTTAATCGTGAATTATACTTCAAACAAACACCAAGATTATATAGGTAGTGCCCATAGATATACTCAGCAAGTGGATGAGCACATCCCTGTCTTATGATGACACGAGGTTGTATGTCGTTAGACATCTTGTATGATAGTGACAAAACACCCTTCCAACGTTGGGTTCGCCTCACCCTATTTTCTTCACCAAATATAACTACTAAATGATGACCACCGTTCTATTCCCTTGTTACCCCCGCTCGACCCAGCTACACTCTTATTACCTGAAAGGAATTGTGAAGCAAAAGGGTGAGCACAACTAGCTCAGTAAAGAATATCATGACTAAAGATAATTCAATTATCAATAGCCTTCATCAACAATAAATCAGAGATTTAGAACATATGGTAAATGATAAAAATTTCAACCATAGTTGCAGCGGAACGAGCAATCCATTAGAAGAGTCAAATAGACTATAAAGTCTATTATCTTCTCCATGTTAAAAATCCACCAACAATGTTTTATCCCTGTAACATCAATCAACAATTCTGGTCCACAATCATATGAATAACTCATAATCATAACTGTAGTTCTAAATTCCTCTTCTCATCCAGGACGAAGATAATTTTCATCACCTATCTTTACCTGAAACATCAAAGATCATGGTTACACCAAATCACATTTCCTGTTCATAATCATACTAATAACTTCATCTTTGCACTACGGCCAAAGATATTCATTTGTATCACCAGTTGGTCATATTTATCTCAACATCTGTTCATCTTTGCACTACTGGCCAAAGATATTCAACAACATGTCATCTTTGCACTACAGGCCAAAGATATTCATCAACAATTCATCTTTGCACTACAGGCCAAAGATATTCATCAATATTTCATCTTTGCACTACAGGCCAAAGATATTAATATCTCAAAGAAATATATAATTATTTCAGAATTTATATAAACAATAATTATAACCATGTTGATCAATTCATCTTTGCACTTAAGCTAAAGATATTCACTTATAAATTCAATGGTCATGATCATACCAGTCAACAATTCAACTTTGCACTACTGGCCAAAGAGAACCCATAGTCATGATCATACCAATAATTTACCCATCTTTACACTCAAGCGAAAGAGAATTTCAACATCAAGGTTATAAAAATGTTATATATGATAATAAAAACAATATGATCAACATATAAATTTAATCTCAAGAGTAATATTCATAAATCAACTATAATTTGGTTAGAAAAAGAAACCAATTTTGTCGTGAATAGTAACTCATGAATAGTAACTCGTGAATAGTAACTCATGAATAGTAACTCGTGAATAGTAACCCTGACATGAAAAAGGTAGAAATTCCACAATAATATACATACCAATATTTCGGTATAATGATATTGAAAGAATAATATTTCTTAGGCTTATAAACAATTTATTTAAATTGTTTACACTTTACTAATAATGCATTTAATCATTCTAAAATGCCAAACTCATAAGATTTCATCACCAATAACCAAAACCCTCATCAAAAATCTGCATATACCTCATATAGGATTCTCAAGCCATAAAATCCTATTTTCCAATTTTCTTACTTCACATAACATATTTAATTCATTTACTCATAACTAGTCCATTTTCATGAAAAATACCAAATCAGTTCCAAAAATATTTCTTTTCTGGGATTTAGCATAATATAGTCCCATATGAACATATATTTTTCTCAGAATTTTTAAAACTCATTTACTATTTTTCATATGGCCAAAACCATCGAATATTTAGACATTTATCAAAAATTGTACTTTTGTCCAAAAATTCTGAAATTTACAGAGTATACTTCTATCATATACATGTACTTCCAATAAAAATTTCATCAATTTTGGAGTTAACCACAAGGAATTATAAGCGGTTACTTTTAAAATAGTCTTTTCCCGTAAAATTCATAACTCTTAATCTATACATCCAAAAATCACCATTTTTGGACACAATCAATAAAACTCATCAAAATATCATTTCAAATTTTTCCAGAATTTTTGAAGATCAGAAAAATTACGAAACTGAAAATCATAACAACCCTTAAAATCCATTACCCTTAAATCCCTTACTATCCCTTACTATCCCTTACTATCCCTTACTCCCTTACCTCAAAAGAGCAGTACTTCTGACTGGATATCGGATATGATGCTGAAGGAAACTTGCACTGATGAATAGCAACTCACCAAGTATCTAAAAACTCACAAAATATGCTTCATAATATAGAGAGAGAAAGAGAGAAAGCTTATGTTTCTGGTGTGATTTTCAATTCTAACTTAGCCCTCTATTTATAGGAAAATTTTGGTAGGTTTGACCTGCAACCTGATGGCTTTACCTGCTACTATTCCCACCCACCACATTTGAAATATAATTCAGCACATTTCTTCACCAACCACAAGTGGGGCCCACCAATTCTAGAATTTTCCACCAAAATGATTAACTCCGAAAATTCAACAATTTCTGAACCAGTCATCTCGTAAAATTCATAATAAATCATACGTTCATTTTTAACGGTTCAAAATTTGTGGGCATATACTCAACTTATATATGTATAACATATCCAAAAATTACCACGATCCAACGGTCGGATTAAAAATTATAACCCCCGCAAAATATCTCAAAAACCCTGATTTTTAATACCTCCATTCCGACAAAAATACTGATAAAAACCTCAACATTAACTCCTTCATTTTTAACCACAAAAATATATCCCTCATTTATATCCACATAAAATAAATATTTCCTTATCATATGAATCAATAATTAATTATTCACAAATAATATTACAGAATCACATTTATGACAACCAGGCCGTTCCCAGGAAAGAGGGGGCTTTCCAATAAGGATTTCTCCTTACTGGCGCGCAATTAGATGACCAAACCTCTCCTTAGACAGAACTTTCTAGACATTGCCAATAATGTTATCTAATAATATTATTCAAATAATATGAATTATTGATCTGATAATGGAAAATACTGTGCAGCAACAATTATTGAAACAACAATAATATAAAATATCAACGCAACAATTATTGAATCAATAAAATAAAATATTGAACAGTAATTACTGTAACAATTATTGAGTAGTGCCTTCTTACGTAAGAATCAATAATTTCAAAAATACTATGCAATACCGTGTGCTACTGTGCAATAACGCGTATTACTGTATTTTAACCACCGGGTATTCCAACAGTGTTAACGGTAACAACTACGCCGTTATTTGTAAAAACTTAAATTTGTCGTTTTCTTCACCCGACAGTTATTCTGTTATGGGGCCCACAAATAGCTGCGCCGTCGTACGAATATTCCCCGACAGAAAGAATATTCCACGACCAAACGAATATTCCCCGACAACAATGATTATTTTATAACCACTTGTTATTTTGAAAAAAATTTCATATTTCACCCATAACTTTAACTTTTATCAATTTAACCATTTACTGAATAGTAATTATAAGAAAAATTGAATACTTTTATTTCATAAAATTCGGGGTCTTACAATCTCCCCTCCTTATGAAATTTCGTCCTCGAAATTTACGTACCTGGTATTTCAAAGAGTTGAGAATACCTTGCTTTCATTTCAGATTCCATCTTTCCTGTCATCATAATTTCTCCATTGCTCATCTCCTGTATTTCAAATATCATTCTAGAATACAGCTTCAAAACAAGGGTTAATTTAACAAATTAACATATCACATAATATCCCGATATTATGACTGTCTAACAAATAAGCTTAGGTAGGACACACTAGCGAAGGATTTACTCATCTCTCCCCTCCTAGTTATATTCCCCGATCTCCGCCAGAGATCATATCCCTAAGCTCTGATACCACCTGTGACAACCCCAAAATAGGTCCATTCTACCCAACCCATTCTGAGTCGCCAAATACATGGTACAGAAAATAACTACAACTTTATTACAACAATTGTCGTGCAAAATATAACAACACATATGCTGTGAGTTTGGATACAAATATATACCAAATGTGACTCATGTTCCAACCGTGGACATCACCTCACAATAACACCTTACATAAAGGTATAGTCAAAAACTGTTTTAGAAATTAGAATCTTTGGGAAGTGCTCAAGGAAACCTTCGTACATGGGAGGCCACGCGTCTAGGTTATGATAGATATCATATGGCCACAGAATTATCCTTGGTTGACCCAATAGAACCCAAAGAAAAACGAGAAGATTACTATCATATTCTTCCCAATGGTGAGTCTTCTCTTGACTTATCATTATCTCCACTGTCTCTAATTGAGAATTATACTTCAAACAAACACCAAGATTATATAGGTAGTGCCCATAGATATACTCAGCAAGTGGATGAGCACATCCCTGTCTTATGATGACACGAGGTTGTATGTCATTAGACATCTTGTATGATAGTGACAAAACACCCTTCCAACGTTGGGTTCGCCTCACCCTATTTTCTTCACCAAATATAACTACTAAATGATGACCACCGTTCTATTCCCTTGTTACCCCGCTCGACCCAGCTACACTCTTATTACCTGAAAGGAATTGTGAAGCAAAAGGGTGAGCACAACTAGCTCAGTAAAGAATATCATGACTAAAGATAATTCAAATTATCAATAGCCTTCATCAACAATAAATCAGAGATTTAGAACATATGGTAAATGATAAAAATTTCAACCATAGTTGCAGCGGAACGAGCAATCCATTAGAAGAGTCAAATAGACTATAAAGTCTATTATCTTCTCCATGTTAAAAATCCACCAACAATGTTTTATCCCTGTAACATCAATCAACAATTCTTTCCACAATCATATGAATAACTCATAATCATAATTGTAGTTCTAAATTTCCTCTTCTCATCCAGGACGAAGATAATTTTCATCACCTGTCTTTACCTGAAACATCAAAGATCATGGTTACACCAAATCACATTTCCTGTTCATAATCATACTAAAAACTCATCTTTGCACTACGGCCAAAGATATTCATTTGTATCACCAGTTGGTCATGTTTATCTCAACATCTGTTCATCTTTGCACTACGGGCCAAAGATATTCAACAACATTTCATCTTTGCACTACAGGCCAAAGATATTCATCAACAATTCATCTTTGCACTACAGGCCAAAGATATTCATCAACATTTCATATTTGCACTACAGGCCAAATATATTAATATCTCAAAGAAATATATAATCATTTCAGAATTTATATAAACAATAATTATAACCATGTTGATCAATTCACCTTTGCACTTAAGCTAAAGATATTCAATTATAAATTCAATGGTCATGATCATACCAGTCACAATTCAACTTTGCACTACAGGCCAAAGAGAACCCTAGTCATGATCATACCAATAATCTACCCATCTTTACACTCAAGTGAAAGAGAATTTCAACATCAGGGTTATAAAAATGTTATATATGATAATAAAAACAATATGATCAACATATAGATTTAATCTCAAGAGTAATATTCATAAATCAACTATAATTTGGTTAGAAAAAGAAACCAATTTTGTCGTGAATAGTACTCGTGAATAGTAACTCGTGAATAGTAACTCATGAATAGTAACTCGTGAATAGTAACCCTGACACAAAAGGTAGAAATTCCACAATAAAATCCATACCAATATTTCGGTATAATGATATTGAAAGAATAACATTTCTTAAGCTTATAAACAATTTATTTAAATTGTTTACACTTTACTAAATAATGCATTTAATCATTCTAAAATGCCAACTCATAGATTTCATCATCAATAACCAAAACCCTCATCAAAAATCTGCATATACCTCATATAGGATTCTCAAGCCATAAAATCCTATTTTTCAATTTTCTTACTTCACATAACATATTTAATTCATTTACTCATAACTAGACCATTTTCATGAAAAATACCAAATCAGTTCCAAAAATATTTCTTTTCTGGGATTTAGCATAATATAGTCCCATAGTGAACATATATTTTTCTCAGAATTTTTAAAAGTCATTTACTATTTTTCATATGGCCAAAAAAGCCGAATATTTAGACATTTATCAAAAATTGTACTTTTGTCCAAAAATTCTGAAATTTACAGAGTATACTTCTATCATATACATGTACTCCCAATAAAAATTTCATCAATTTTGGAGTTAACCACAAGGAATTATAAGCGGTTACTTTTAAAATAGTCTTTTCTCATAAAATTCATAACTCTCAATCTATACATCCAAAAATCACCATTTTTGGACACAATCAATAAAACTCATCAAAATATCATTTCAAATTTTTCCAGAATTTTTGAAGATCAGAAAAATTACGAAACTGAAAATCATAACAACCCTTAAAATCCCTTACCAAATCCCTTACTATCCCTTACTATCCCTTACCTCAAAAGAGCAGTACTTCTGACTGGATATCGGATATGATGCTGAAGGAAACTTGCACTGATGAATAGCAACTCACCAAGTATCTAAAAACTCACAAAATATGCTTCATAATATAGAGAGAGAAAGAGAGAAAGCTTATGTTTCTGGTGTGATTTTCAATTCTAACTTAGCCCTCTATTTATAGGAAAATTTTGGTAGGTTTGACCTGCAACCTGATGGCTTTACCTGCTACTATTCCCACCCACCACATTTGAAATATAATTCAGCACATTTCTTCACCAACCACAAGTGGGGCCCACCAATTCTAGAATTTTCCACCAAAATGATAAACTCCGAAAATTCAACAATTTCTGAACCAGTCATCTCGTAAAATTCATAATAAATCATACGTTCATTTTTAACGGTTCAAAATTTGTGGGATATACTCAACTTATATATGTATAACATATCCAAAAATTACCACGATCCAACGGTCGGATTAAAAATTATAACCCCCGCAAAATATCTCAAAAACCCTGATTTTTAATACCTCCATTCCGACAAAAATACTGATAAAAACCTCAACATTAACTCCTTCATTTTTAACCACAAAAATATATCCCTCATTTATATCCACATAAAATAAATATTTCCTTATCATATGAATCAATAATTTATTATTCACAAATAATATTACAGAATCACATTTATGACAACCAGGCCGTTCCCAGGAAAGAGGGGGCTTTCCAATAAGGATTTCTCCTTACTGGCGCGCAATTAGATGACCAAACCTCTCCTTAGACAGAACTTTCTAGACATTGCCAATAATGTTATCTAATAATATTATTCAAATAATATGAATTATTGATCTGATAATGGAAAATACTGTGCAGCAACAATTATTGAAACAACAATAATATAAAATATCAACGTAACAATTATTGAATCAATAAAATAAAATATTGAACAGTAATTACTGTAACAATTATTGAGTAGTGCCTTCTTACGTAAGAATCAATAATTTCAAAAATACTATGCAATACCGTGTGCTACTGTGCAATAACGCGTATTACTGTATTTTAACCACCGGGTATTCCAACAGTGTTAACGGTAACAACTACGCCGTTATTTGTAAAAACTCAAATTTGTCGTTTTCTTCACCCGACAGTTATTCGTTATGGGGCCCACAAATAGCTGCGCCGTCGTACGAATATTCCCCGACAGAAAGAATATTCCACGACCAAACGAATATTCCCCGACAACAATGATTATTTTATAACCACTTGCTTATTTTGAAAAAAAATTCATATTTCACCATAACTTTAAACTTTTATCAATTTAACCATTTACTGAATAGTAATTATAAGAAAAATTGAATACTTTTATTTCATAAAATTCGGGGTCTTACAATCTCCCCTCCTTATGAAATTTCGTCCTCGAAATTTACGTACCTGGTATTTCAAAGAGTTGAGAATACCTTGCTTTCATTTCAGATTCCATCTTCTGTCATCATAATTTCTCCATTGCTCATCTCCTGTATTTCAAATATCATTCTAGAATACAGCTTCAAAACAAGGGTTAATTAACAAATTAACATATCACATAATATCCCGATATTATGACTGACCAACAAATAAGCTTAGGTAGGACACACTAGCGAAGGATTTACTCATCTCTCCCCTCCTAGTTATATTCCCGATCTCGCCAGAGATCATATCCCTAAGCTCTGATACCACCTGTGACAACCCCAAAATAGGTCCATTCCACCCAACCCATTCTGAGTCGTCAAATACATGGTACAGAAAACAACTACAACTTTATTACAACAATTGTCGTGCAAAATACAACAACACATATGCTGTGAGTTTGGATACAAATATATACCAAATGTGACTCATGTTCCAACCGTGGACATCACCTCACAATAACACCTTACATAAAGGTATAGTCAAAAACTGTTTTAGAAATTAGAATCTTTGGGAAGTGCTCAAGGAAACCTTCGTACATGGGAGGCCACGCGTCTAGGTTATGATAGATATCATATGGCCACAGAATTATCCTTGGTTGACCCAATAGACCCCAAAGAAAAACGAGAAGATTACTATCATATTCTTCCCAATGGTGAGTCTTCTCTTGACTTATCATTATCTCCACTGTCTCTAATTGAGAATTATACTTCAAACAAACACCAAGATTATATAGGTAGTGCCCATAGATATACTCAGCAAGTGGATGAGCACAACCCTGTCTTATGATGACACGAGGTTGTATGTCATTAGACATCTTGTATGATAGTGACAAAACACCCTTCCAACGTTGGGTTCGCCTCACCCTATTTCTTCACCAAATATAACTACTAAATGATGACCACCGTTCTATTCCCTTGTTACCCCGCTCGACCCAGCTACACTCTTATTACCTGAAAGGAATTGTGAAGCAAAAGGGTGAGCACAACTAGCTCAGTAAAGAATATCATGACTAAAGATAATTAAATTATCAATAGCCTTCATCAATAATAAATCAGAGATTTAGAACATATGGTAAATGATAAAAATTTCAACCATAGTTGCAGCGGAACGAGCAATCCATTAGAAGAGTCAAATAGACTATAAAGTCTATTATCTTCTCCATGTTAAAAATCCACCAACAATGTTTTATCCTGTAACATCAATCAACAACAGTTCTTTCCACAATCATATGAATAACTCATAATCATAATTGTGAGTTCTAAATTTTTCTTCTCACCCAGGACGAAGATATTTTCATCACCTGTCTTTACCTGAAACATCAAAGATCATGGTTATACCAAATCACATTTCCTGTTCATAATCATACTAATAAATTCATCTTTGCACTACGGGCCAAAGATATTCATATCACATCATGTTTATCTAAAACTGTTCATCTTTGCACTACTGGCCAAAGATATTCAACAACATTCATCTTTGCACTACAGGCCAAAGATATTCATCAACAATTCATCTTTGCACTACAGGCCAAAGATATTCATCAACAATTCATATTTGCACTACAGGCCAAATATATTAATATCTCAAAGAAATATATAATCATTTCAGAATTTATATAAACAATAATTATAACCATGTTGATCAATTCACCTTTGCACTTAAGCTAAAGATATTCAATTATAAATTCAATGGTCATGATCATACCAGTCACAATTCAACTTTGCACTACAGGCCAAAGAGAACCCAGTCATGATCATACCAATAATCTACCCATCTTTACACTCAAGTGAAAGAGAATTTCAACATCAGGGTTATAAAAATGTTATATATGATAATAAAACAATATGATCAAATATAGATTTAATCTCAAGAGTAATATTCATAAATCAACTATAATTTGGTTAGAAAAGAAACCAATTTTTTCGTGAATAGTAACTCGTGAATAGTAACTCGTGAATAGTAACTCATGAATAGTAACTCATGAATAGTAACCCGACACAAAAAGGTAGAAATTCCACAATAAAATACATACCAATATTTCGGTATAATGATATTGAAAGAATAACATTTCTTAAGCTTATAAACAATTTATTTAAATTGTTTACACTTTACTAATTAATGCATTTAATCATCTAAAATGCCAACTCTTAAGATTTCATCACCAATAACCAAAACCCTCATCAAAAATCTGCATATACCTCATATAGGATTCTCAAGCCATAAAATCCTATTTTTAATTTTCTTACTTCACATAACATATTTAATTCATTTACTCATAACTAGACCATTTTCATGAAAAATACCAAATCAGTTCCAAAAATATTTCTTTTCTGGGATTTAGCATAATATAGTCCCATAGTGAACATATATTTTTCTCAGAATTTTTAAAAGTCATTTACTATTTTTCATATGGCCAAAAACTACCGAATATTTAGACATTTATCAAAAATTGTACTTTTGTCCAAAAATTCTGAAATTTACAGAGTATACTTCTATCATATACATGTACTCCCAATAAAAATTTCATCAATTTTGGAGTTAACCACAAGGAATTATAAGCGGTTACTTTTAAAATAGTCTTTTCTCATAAAATTCATAACTCTCAATCTATACATCCAAAAATCACCATTTTTGGACACAATCAATAAAACTCATCAAAATATCATTTCAAATTTTTCCAGAATTTTTGAAGATCAGAAAAATTACGAAACTGAAAATCATATAATCCAACCCTTAAATCCCTTACTATCCCTTACTATCCCTTACCTCAAAAGAGCAGTACTTCTGACTGGATATCGGATATGATGCTGAAGGAAACTTGCACTGATGAATAGCAACTCACCAAGTATCTAAAAACTCACAAAATATGCTTCATAATATAGAGAGAGAAAGAGAGAAAGCTTATGTTTCTGGTGTGATTTTCAATTCTAACTTAGCCCTCTATTTATAGGAAAATTTTGGTAGGTTTGACCTGCAACCTGATGGCTTTACCTGCTACTATTCCCACCCACCACATTTGAAATATAATTCAGCACATTTCTTCACCAACCACAAGTGGGGCCCACCAATTCTAGAATTTTCCACCAAATGATAAACTCTGAAAATTCAACAATTTCTGAACCAGTCATCTCGTAAAATTCATAATAAATCATACGTTCATTTTTAACGGTTAAAAATTTGTGGACATATACTCAACTTATATATGTATAACATATCCAAAAATTACCACGATCCAACGGTCGGATTAAAAATTATAACCCCGCAAAATATCTCAAAAACCCTGATTTTTAATACCTCCATTCCGACAAAAATACTGATAAAAACCTCAACATTAACTCCTTCATTTTTAACCACAAAAATATATCCCTCATTTATATCCACATAAAATAAATATTTCCTTATCATATGAATCAATAATTAATTATTCACAAATAATATTACAGAATCACATTTATGACAACCAGGCCGTTCCCAGGAAAGAGGGGGCTTTCCAATAAGGATTTCTCCTTACTGGCGCGCAATTAGATGACCAAACCTCTCCTTAGACAGAACTTTCTAGACATTGCCAATAATGTTATCTAATAATATTATTCAAATAATATGAATTATTGATCTGATAATGGAAAATACTGTGCAGCAACAATTATTGAACAACAATAATATAAAATATCAACGCAGCAATTATTGAATCAATAAAATAAAATATTGAACAGTAATTACTGTAACAATTATTGAGTAGTGCCTTCTTACGTAAGAATCAATAATTTCAAAAATACTATGCAATACCCGTGTGCTACTGTGCAATAACGCGTATTACTGTATTTTAATAACGGGTATTCCAACAGTGTTAACGGTAACAACTACGCCGTTATTTGTAAAAACTCAAATTTGTCGTTTTCTTCACCGACAGTTATTCTGTTATGGGGCCCACAAA
>CM029012.1:145492920-145541422 GCA_016801055.1 Panax notoginseng | reverse complement strand
TACCATGTACGTAAATCAAATCTCACATTTTCCCAATTTCCATAACCAAAACGGCTACCAAGAAGATGCCGGTAGCATGACGTGTTTGTATGTTTTGAACATGTCCCTTAAATCCTGGGCATCGATATCCTCCGACCTCACATATTCTTTCAATAAAATGTTTGAAAGTTTTTTCCGATTATAAATTATTAATAGTGTACTTTTATCTAAGATAGGAGTATATAATATAAAACCATTAACCTTAACCAATTAAATTTATCCACATAACTCGATCCCAAAAAAAAATTTAGATGTAAAGTCACAATTATATATAACAATATTTCCTTTTTTAGTTTATATATAAATTCTAATTAATACTCAGAAGTTGGAGTGGGAAATTAATCAATTTACCTTAGCTAGTTAAGGATTTTAAGTTTAAGCTGACGAAAACCATATATTATAACCTTAGTTATGGGAAGAAGAATAAAAGGAAAAGGAAAATAGAACTCAGCAAACATTGTTTCTTGTAATTTAAAGGTCAAAAATGGAGAAGCCATCATATGTGCACATGTAAATTATTATTGCATTCCATTCCATTTCATTCCATTCCTTTCCATTCTAGAAATATACCCATTTTTTGTTTTGAATATTAAAATTATTTTTCCTCCAAGGCTGGCTGTAATGTTATGTGATGATCCATTGAGTAGTGACAAATTAATTAATTAATGAGTGTGGCTGCTCAGATCAGACCGCTGACTCACACCAACCAACTAACCGAACTGCAAATTATTGTTAAATTCTAGTATCAACGGCCTTTCCTTCCTTTCCTTAAATTTGGTTTGTAAGCAAGTGTGTGATAAGGATAAGCAATAAGATGACGCTGCCAATGTGGAAACATATCCCATAAAGTTAGCACGAGATTAGATTTGACCATATAAGTATTAACTTAACCCTCAACCATATGTTTTGACTTCACGGACAAACTCACCCCATTTTTCCCTATAAGAATTGATCAAAGTACTAGAGTAAGTTGATTTTAGTACTAGAAATAACATTGTTCATCTCATATTCCATTTACATTACAAATTGGGAGATACTCCTATATATATAAAATGTATTTTCCATAAAATTTAAGATTACTATTAAAAAATTCAGCATAATAATTTTTTGAATGGGCCTGTGATTGATAAGATACTATTAAAAAATAATAAATTTAAAATTTAATTTATACTCGAATCAGACCTAATCATTATATAAATGGTATTACATTAGAAGTAGAACGGTAACCATCATGGTTTGGTGCGTCCCTATTAGCTAGTCTTATGATCGTGATATTATCAGACTTTGAATTGTAGTTTGACCAACCCTTAAGAATTTAAGCAAGGAATATTATGACGCATTGGAACATTGGGATAAACTGTGTTGTTCATAAATTTTTTGTTTTTATTTTTTTATTTTTGTAAATTTATTTTATTACAATTCGATTTCTAAGTATATATTTCATTCTATGATCTATGGAGAAATAAGGGAAAGGGGTTGGAGGAACTAGAGTAAACTTACCTTCTTTATGTAATCTTGTTGATTTATTTGAAATTTTTTGACTTTTGCTAAAAGACAAGATAAATCACATGAATTGAATCTGGAACTTAAACCTTTAAATAAATAAAATCTAATAAACGTTTCAAAAAAATTAAATATCTACTTGGCTAACCTGAATAATAAATAAAAATAAAATAATTGTTTTAAATTTTCATACATCCCCAAAGCTAAATTAAACTCAAACTTTTGAGATAATTTTCCCCTTGTAGAATAAAGAAAGAGGCTTCTTCCACTAGGGTATTGTTTATAAATTTAATTTTCAAATAAAATAAATAAAAGGAAAACGGAAAAATAAAAAAACTTTTTTGCAAGTGCGTGAGGATGAATGACATTTGAGAAAAAATAATAGTTATTGATAGAGTTTAGTCATGTGCTTGATCAAATTTGGAAAATAATTTTTATTTTCGTGAGATTTATGAACTGCAAATCCAATACGCAATGAATCTATAAATAATACATCCTTAACTAAAGATTTGATTCAACTCCTTGACTAATTTTATGTGTATATATTTACAATTTTTATATATCATATTTTATAATATAGCGCTAGTGAAATAATTTTATTAATTATATAAGGTTACCTATCGATCGTATTACATACATTTAGACCGACGTGATTAAAGTATGGTGGTCCCGTGCGCATGGGGGTAGCATTTTTATGAAGGTCGCAATTAAAATACACATACTGAGGTAAGTGAGGTGAAATGGTCAGCTATGTCATGCTTTTGGGATCATTGCAATTATTGACCTCATGCAGGCTGCAATCATCACAACAAGTTTACATAAATAAAGAATATATATATATAATATATATATATATATATATATAATTATATATATAGAATGATTGAATTATTGAGAATTATTATTAAAAGAAAAGGGACATGTCTAGATCAAACACCCACATATTATATATACCACCCCCATTCCTACCCCCACCGCCACCCCCACCGCCACCACTACATTCCCCTCTCCTTCCCCTTCCCCTTCCCCACCCCCCTCCCACCCCCCTTCCTTACATCCTACATTCCTTAATCACCATCTTCACAATCATAACGTTTTGGAGGATACTAAATTAACTTATTAAATACAAACCGCTAAGTTAATATTTTGACATTATTAAGTGTCTACCACTAAATTAATTATCCTGATTAATAAACCCCCATCTCAATTACTTCGTATCTACTAGAAAAGTGCGAGCAATTCAATATCAATCACCTTTAATATATAAAAAAAAATTATACTCATGTAAACATGCATGCTTCTATCCTATTCCAACCTTTTTCTGTTCAAGTAAAAATTGGGTGCAAAGATAGCGGGCCCACTTAGGAAAAGACATATTTTCGGCCATGTATTATGCAATAATTTTTACAATCACTTGACTATAATTTGTTTATGAAATTTTATACTAATATTATGTAGCCAAAAGATTTATTGCACCCAACACACCAGCACCACCAACGAGCAGCAGCAGCTGCTGCTGCTAGAAAGAGGGATTAAAATGTTGGTATGCTCTTGGGATTATATAACTATTTGTTTTGACTCGTTAGTAGCAGTACAGTAGTAGTTGATTAGCAGACAAGGTGGAGAAAGGCATGAAATACTATTAAATGTTGGTAAATCATTTCTGAGTCGATGGATGACAAAACGTGCGGGAGTCAAAAAAGATGTCCACAATAAGATAATAATACTAAATACTACCTCCATTTTATAATAGATTTAGACGAAAAAATTTATTGAAATTTGACATCAGACAGAATAGCGATTGTCTTGCAAGTTAGGTAAACAAATAAGTTCACAGATAAATGACCAAAATATTAATCAAAAACACAGAGAAATCTCTCTAATGTGTAAATTATATTTATCAAAATCAAAGTTATTCTCTAACTCAACCCACAAGTCGGGTTTTATAGCTAACAAAATTTTATTTCCAAGTCGATCATAACAGAATTCTTAAAAATACAAAAACAAAATCATAAAAGGTAACAAACTTCCTATACTTGAGAAAATAAAATTCTAATAAGCTAATAATAACTTCCTATTACGTAATAATATAAAATATTTACTTCTTAAATAAAAGTTATTACCATAAAAGACGTTATTTCTAAACTTCAGAAACTAAAGGGGGGGTCCCGAAGGGGTGGTCCGCCATCTGAATCCCGAAGCCTCATCCGATTCCCGAAGATGTCAATGACCGCCATAATCGTCACATTTATGTCGATCCTTTAACGCATGGTATTGTAATGTCATTAACGTGTTATCTGATAGTTCGGTGTCATCGTATTCGGATCTTCCTGCATCAGTCACCCCAAGTTGGAAAGAACTCGTCCTCGAGTTCACGGTATCATCATCGGAACTAGAAAAATAAGGGTTTAAATGTTTCACATTGAAGACGTTCAAAGTCCGTAAATGGTTAGGGAGACGCAACCGATATACATTATCATTAATCTTCTGCAGCATCTCACAGGGCTCAATCTTCCGATCCCTGAGCTTGTTATATTCGCTAGTAGAAAAACGATCACGAGTCAATATTGGCCAAACAAAATCACAAATGTCAAAAAGTACATGACGTCAGTGACTGCAAAACCCGACCCTTATAGTTGTTATTGCTGTCGAGAATAGATCGCCGAACTTGTTTATGAATATCCCGAAGATGTTAGACCATTTCACTCGCCTTCGAATAAAGACGTCCAACTCGCGGAATAGGAGTTAAGTCAAGTACCCCAGATGGATTTTGACCGTATACAACCTCAAAAGGATTCATCTCTGTCGTTCGGTTCTTAGATATATTTTACGTAAACTAGACTTGAGATAGAACAATATCCCATTGCTTCGGCTTAAAACAAACCAAACACCTTAAAAGATTTCCCAAACTTATGTTCACCACTTTCGTTTGACCATCGGTTTGAGGGTGGTATACGCTGCTGAAATTTAGTTGTTTTCCCAATTTTTTTCCCCACAAACTCTTCCAGAAATGACTCATGAATTTAGTATCTCGATCAGAAGGGACTGACTTCGGGAAACCATGTAGACGTACAATTTCCTGAAAGTAAAGATGGGCAATTCGTTGGGCGTCCATTGTTTTTCGATAAGTAACAAAATGAGCTACTGACATCTACCCGTGGAACTTCAGGAACAGGTAAGGGAGTATACAGTCCGGTATTAGTGAGAATTCGTTTGTACCACTAACATACATAACATCGCTACAAGTAGTGAGCCACATCTGTAAGACCCTAACTTTTTATAAATAAAATCGAATTTTCTTTAATTATTATTTTGAATAATAAGGTGTTAATTTGATATAATGCTTTGGTTATGGTGTGAATTGTGCAAATTTTGTAAAATAAACAAGTGGTTATAAAATATTCATTGTTGTCGGGGAATATTCGTTTGGTCGTGGATATTCTTGCTGTCGGAGAATATTCGTACGATGGCGCAGCAATTTGTGGGCCCCATAACGAAAAACGGTCGGATGAAAGAAAACGACAAGTTTGAGTTTTTATAAATAACGCGTAGTTGTTACCGTTAACACTGTTGGAATACCCGGTGGTTAAAGTACAGTAATACGCGTGGTTGCACAGTAGCACACGGTATTACACAGTATTGTTGAATTATTGATCCTTACGTAAGAATGTACTACTCAATAATTGTTACAGTAATTACTGTTCAATATTTTATTTTATTGATTCAATAATTGCTACGTTGATATTTTATATTATTGTTGTTTCAATAATTGTCACTGCACTGCACAGTATCTCCATTATCAGATCAATAATTCATATTATTTGAATAATATTATTAGATAACAGTATTGGCAATGTCTAAGGAAGTTCTGTCTTAGAAGAAGTTTGGCCACCTAATTGCGCGCCAGTAAGGAGAAATCCTTATCGAAAATCCCCCTCTTTTCTGAGAACGACCTGGTTGTCATAATTGTGATTCTGTAATATTATTTGTAAATAATTAATTATTGATTTGTATGATAAGGAAAATTTATTCTATGTGGATGGATAGGGAAATATTTATTTTGTGTAGATATAAATGATGGAATTAATGCTGAGGTGCTTTATCAGTATTTTATCGGTATGGAGGTATTAAAAATCATCCGTATATGGATTTCGGATATTTTTCGTTTGGAATTTGGAAAAACCTAAATCTACAAAGTTGTAGATAATTAAATTTCCTATGGAAAGAACTGAGGATATTCCGAAGACTACATTCAGAACTCGGTACGGGCTTTATGAATTCTTAGTTATGTCTTTTGGATTGACTAATGCTCTTGCTGCTTTCATGGATATGACGAACCGTGTGTTCAAAGAATATTTGGATCAGTTCATTGTTGTCTTTATTGATGACATCCTCATATATTCCAAAAACCGTGAAGATCATGAGCGTGATTTGAAGCTAGTACTCACAAAGGCTTGGCGATAACAAGCTATATGCCAACCTGAAGAAATGCGAGTTCTGGCTTGAGGAAGTACCATTCCTTGGGCACGTGGTGTCAAAACATGGAGTATCTGTTGACCCGACGAAGATTGAAGCAATATAAAGTTGGGAGCAACCGAAGTCAGTGACCGAAGTACGTAGTTTTCTGGCATAGCTGGTTATTATTGGAGATTCGTGGAAGGATTTTCTCGAATCGCTACTCCGTTAACTCAGCTGACTCAGAAAGATACAAAAATTCGTATGGAGCAAGGAATACGAGAAGAGTTTTCAAGAGCTTAAGATGAGACTCATTTCGGCACCTGTTCTGACAATACCATCTGGTTCGGATGATTTGTTATCTACAACGATGCTTCAGGCAAAGGGTTAGGATGTGTTCTCATGCAACATGGAAAAGTCATAGCCTATGCCTCGCGACAACTCAAAGAATATGAGAGGAATTATCCTATTCATGATCTGGAGTTGGCAGTAGTCGTTTTCGCATTGAAGATTTGGAGACACTACCGGTATGGGGAGAAAAGGGGAGATCTATACAGATCATCAAAAGCCTCAAATATTTCTTCACCCAAAAGGAACTTAACATGCGGCAACGACGTTAGCTCGAGTTGTTGAAAGATTACGACCATACCATTCAATATCATCCTGGAAAAGTAAATGTGGTAGCTGACGCATTGAGTAAAAAATCATATGCGGGTACGAGTGCAATGTTGTTAACACAAATGCCCATTTTGTATGACTTGAAAAGGAGATATAGGTAAAGGCTCCAAATACCTACGTGATGCTATCAAACATACGAGTAGAACTGTGACGCCCCCAAAATAGGTATACATCACCTATTCTGAGTCGTCAAATACATGGTCCAGAATATAAATACAATCTTTAATATATAACAAGAGAGCTGTGAGTTTTAATACAAATACTGTCTTCTAGACAATATCCACTCTCAGAATAAGTCATCATTACATTTATTGTCACACTATTTAACAGAATAGCGAGGACACTAATACTATCATCTGGACCGTCACTCCATTCCCCGACTAGTCCCGGCTACTTTCTCATTTCCTGAAGAGAACAATGAAAAAAAGGGTGAGCTCAACTAGCCCAGTAAGAATATTATAACTAAGATAATGCAGAATAAATTATCATTAGCCTTCAACAATGTTAAACTGATAAAATACAATAGACATCAAGTTTAACTGCAGCGGAACAAGCAATTCATTGAAAGAGTCGAGTAGAGAATAAAATCTACAATCTTTTATGATTTAAAAGGTTTTTCATCACTTTTATCGTTGGGACTCAGCTTAATAAATAATCCACATCATCTCTGCACTACGGCCAATGATATTCATTAGTATCACAACCACAAATAATTCATGCACTACGGGCCAAGGATATTCGTGTATTCATCAATGGTTATGATCATGCCAACAACTGTCCATCAATCCACTACGGGCCAATGAGGACTTTTACCACATCATTTGTAACATTACAGTCATGATTACACCTAATAATCCCTGGTTATAATCATACCAAGTCCATCTATGTACTACATGCCACAGATGACTTTCAACAAAATATAAACATGAGGATGATGACAATGATATAAGAATTCAATAAAATAAGTTCAAGAATTAATTAATCCAGGAACCAATAACGTCCAAATTGTCAACATGATACTGCTTTGTGCAGTAAAATTAAAGAATGCTCAGAAGAATATTTCCATAAAAATATACTGGATGAAGCGCAAATATCAAGGATATATATCCACTAATTTCATGGAGTATAAAAGCCAAAACTTTAACTAACTTAGTATAATAAAGAATGGAAAACAAAAGAAATCACCAGGCATGCGATAAACCGCACAGACATGTTATTCCAACAGAATAATAAATAACGGAACCAGGTCATACGTAAACGCACCAACATGATATTCTGACAGATACTAAATAATGGAACCAGGTCCGGCGTAAACGCACAGACAGAATATTCCAACAGAATAATAAATAATGGAACCAGGTCCGGCGTAAACGCACAGACAGGATATTCCAACAGAATAATAAAGAATGGAATAACAGAAGAATTTCACCAAGTATAGGGTAGCCCGCGTATATAGGTTTTCTAACGGATAATAATGAATGAAATAATAGAAGTTCTCTTCATGAATACAAAAGAAATAATACCCCTTACCGTAAAAGAAACTGGATATAAGAGTAGGGAAGTAGCAGAATACTTTTCTATAACTTCTCTATAATTTCTCTCTCTAGAGTTTCAGTGAATTCGTAAGAAATAATGAAAGAATAAGCTTCTATTTATAGGAGAATGGAAGACACTGTGTAAGGATTTATCACAGACGCAATAATTCATAACTCACGGGCATCAGACGAAACCTTTGGTTGATTGAATTTCAATGAATTTTTCTAATACAAACAAAAATTAAAATAATACATATATGTAAATATAAACACATGCTTGTTGAATTTTGCTCCCACCCCACAAACTCTTAAAATTTACTCGACTTCTGAATCCACCAAAGGACAATATATCACATATACATATATGTATGTGTATATATAAATTATATATATATATATATATATATATATATATATATTGTGTGTGTGTGTGTGTGTGTGTGTGTAACATACACACCCCACACTAATATTATATATATACATACTACTCCACCATTCCCACATTCCACCCAATTCACGGGTGGAATTCCTCCCACCAAAAGAAAAATCCTTTCATTCCCCCACCAATTTCAAACATGTGCCCCGCCTATTATTTCTCCACTTTCCTTATACACACACTAAATTATATATACATATTCACACACTCCACCACTCACATTTACCAAACACACACACTCATTACATATAATATATATATATATATATATATATATATATATATATACACTCCACCTTTTCCACCATCCTCCACTAATATTACAAACACACACATTACTTTCACACACACACACACACACACACACCTTATACCTATCACTTTCATATTATCACTTTTTTCACACACTTTCCACTCACATTATATTATATATAAATATATTTTACCTCTCCTTTATGTAACTTCCTCTCACCCCTATTTTCAGATTTTATACATCACATGTGGGCCCCATATGTGGTCCCCACATGGGGCCCCACCTTTATTATATAAAATAATGTTATACCGATTATTTTGAAAAATGGGCAAAATATAGGGGTCTATAAAATAAGCAAAATTGAGTGACTTCTCACATAAGCATCAATAATCAATACCGTGTGCTACTATGCAACCACGCATATTACTGTACTTTTAACACCGGGTGTTTCAACACAGTTAACGGTAAAAGTTCTGCTGTTATTTTCATAAAATATTTTTGTCGTTTTCTCAATTCGACAATATTCTGTTGCGGGATCCACCAATGGTTGTACCGTCGTACGGATATTTTTCCGATAAAAAGAATATTCCCTGACCAATCGAATATAATATGACAACTTGCATACTTTGTAAAATTTATAAATACTACCCACAACTATAACATTATATCACATCCACACCATAATATTAAAAAATTATTTCAAGAAAATTAAATATTTATTCATAAAATCTGGGGTCTCACAAGACCGACTTTAATCGATAAAGTTAAAGATGCTCAAGCTACGAACCTGGAGCTGATGCGTATAAAGAAAAAAAGTGCAAGAATGTGCTATTCCAGAAGCAAGAATCGATGAAGAAGAAATACTTCGAGTGAACTCCAGACTTGTTGTTCCTAACGATTCTGACTTGAAGCATAGAATCATGATGGAGGCACACAACACACCATTTGCAATCCATCTTGGGAGTACCAAAATGTATCATGATTTTCGACATACATTTTGGTGGAGCAATATGAAGAGAGATATCGCAGAGTTTATCTCAAGGTGTTTAACTTGTCAACGTGTAAAGGCGGAGCATCAAGTGCCAAAGGGTCCATTGCAACCACTTGAGATTCCAAAATAGAAGTGGGAACACATTATCATAGATTTCGTTATGGGTCTTCCCAAGGTTTCTCAAGGCATAGATGCGATTTGGGTCATTGTTGATAGATTAACCAAATCTGCTCATTTTTTGCCGATACAAGAGACTTATTCCCTTAAACGTCTTGCTCGTATGTACGTGAATGAGATTGTGAGATTGCATGGCATGCCAGTATCCATAATTTCGGATCGTGATCCAAGATTCACTTTACGATTTTGGGTTATCTTGCAGAAAGCTATGGGCACGGATTTACGATAAAGTTCGGTATACCATCCTCAAACGGACGGGCAATCAGAAAGGACTATTCAAACTCTTGAAGATCTGTTAAGACCCCGTGTCCTAGATTTCAAAGGGAGTTAGGATAAGTACCTACCATTGGTGGAATTTCTCCTACAACAATAGGTATCAAGCAAGTATAGGCATGGCTCCATTCAAGGCGTTGTATGGAAGAAAATGTCGTTCTCCAGTATGCTGGGATGAGGTGGGTGAAGCAACGTTGTTGGGACCAGAATTGGTACGTATGACTACAGAGAAAATTCAAATGATCCGACAATGTATACAAACAGCACAGGATCGACAAAAGATTTATATGGATCTTCATCGAAAGAACGTGGAATTTAATATTGGAGATTATGTATTGTTACGTATTGCTCCATGGAAGAGAGTAACAAGATTTGGGAAAAAAGAAAACTTAAGCCAAGATTTGTTGGTCCATTTGAGATTTTTAACCGAATAGGAAATGTGGCCTATAGACTCGCATTAACCTCCAAGCATGTCTCGTGTTCATAATGCTTTTTCACATATCTATGCTTCTGTCGTAAATATGTGAAAGACCCGAACCACATAATTGAGTTAGAACCAGACGAGATAGCCGAAGATTTAACGTACGAAGAGGTACCTGTTAAGATCTTAGATAGAAAAGAGCATGTCCTACGCACCAATGGTTATACCACAAGTTAATATTTTGTGGAGGACTCATGCTATTGAAGAAAAACCTGGGAGTTAGAATCAAAAATGAAAGCAAGGTATCCTCACATTTTCGAAACACACCAGGTACGTACGTCAATTTCGAGGACGAAATTTCATAAGGAGGGGATGTTGTAAGTGTGACAACCCCAAAATAGGTCCATTCTACCCACCCATTCTGAGTCGCCAAATACATGGTACAGAAAATAACTACAACTTTATTACAACAATTGTCGTGCAAAATATAACAACACATATGCTGTGAGTTTGGATACAAATATATACCAAATGTGACTCATGTTCCAACCGTGGACATCACCTCACAATAACACCTTACATAAAGGTATAGTCAAAAACTGTTTTAGAAATTATAATCTTTGGGAAGTGCTCAAGGAAAACCTTCGTACATGGGAGGCCACGCGTCTAGGTTATGATAGATATCATATGGCCACAGAATTATCCTTGGTTGACCCAATAGAACCCAAAGAAAAACGAGAAGATACTATCATATTATTCCCAATGGTGAGTCTTCTCTTGACTTATCATTATCTCCACTGTCTTTAATCGTGAATTATACTTCAAACAAACACCAAGATTATATAGGTAGTGCCCATAGATATACTCAGCAAGTGGATGAGCACATCCCTGTCTTATGATGACACGAGGTTGTATGTCGTTAGACATCTTGTATGATAGTGACAAAACACCCTTCCAACGTTGGGTTCGCCTCACCCTATTTTCTTCACCAAATATAACTACTAAATGATGACCACCGTTCTATTCCCTTGTTACCCCCGCTCGACCCAGCTACACTCTTATTACCTGAAAGGAATTGTGAAGCAAAAGGGTGAGCACAACTAGCTCAGTAAAGAATATCATGACTAAAGATAATTCAATTATCAATAGCCTTCATCAACAATAAATCAGAGATTTAGAACATATGGTAAATGATAAAAATTTCAACCATAGTTGGCAGCAGAACGAGCAATCCATTAGAAGAGTCAAATAGACTATAAAGTCTATATCTTCTCCATGTTAAAAATCCACCAACAATGTTTTATCCCTGTAACATCAATCAACAATTCTAGTCCACAATCATATGAATAACTCATAATTATAACTGTAGTTCTAAATTCCTCTTCTCATCCAGGACGAAGATAATTTTCATCACCTATCTTTACCTGAAACATCAAAGATCATGGTTACACCAAATCACATTTTCTGTTCATAATCATACTAATAACTTCATCTTTGCACTACGGCCAAAGATATTCATTTGTATCACCAGTTGGTCATATTTATCTCAACATCTGTTCATCTTTGCACTACTGGCCAAAGATATTCAACAACATGTCATCTTTGCACTACAGGGCCAAAGATATTCATCAACAATTCATCTTTGCACTACAGGCCAAAGATATTCATTAATATTTCATCTTTGCACTACAGGCCAAAGATATTAATATCTCAAAGAAATATATAATTATTTCAGAATTTATATAAACAATAATTATAACCATGTTGATCAATTCATCTTTGCACTTAAGCTAAAGATATTCACTTATAAATTCAATGGTCATGATCATACCAGTCAACAATTCAACTTTGTACTACTGGCCAAAGAGAACCCATAGTCATGATCATACCAATAATTTACCCATTTTTACACTCAAGCGAAAGAGAATTTCAACATCAAGGTTAAAAAAGTTATATATGATAATAAAAACAATATGATCAACATATAAATTTAATCTCAAGAGTAATATTCATAAATCAACTATAATTTGGTTAGAAAAGAAACCAATTTGTCGTGAATATAACTCATGAATAGTAACTCGTGAATAGTAACTCATGAATAGTAACTCTGAATAGTAACCCTGACATGAAAAAGGTAGAAATTCCACAATAATATACATACCAATATTTCGGTATAATGATATTGAAAGAATAATATTTCTTAGGCTTATAAACAATTTATTTAAATTGTTTACACTTTACTAAATAATGTATTTAATCATTCTAAAATACCAAACTCATAAGATTTCATCACCAATAACCAAAACCCTCATCAAAAATCTGCATATACCTCATATAGGATTCTCAAGCCATAAAATCCTATTTTCCAATTTTCTTACTTCACATAACATATTTAATTCATTTACTCATAACTAGTCCATTTTCATGAAAATTATCAAATCAGTTCCAAAAATATTTCTTTTCTGGGATTTAGCATAATATAGTCCCATATTGAACATATATTTTTCTCAGAATTTTTAAAACTCATTTACTATTTTTCATATGGCCAAAACCATCGAATATTTAGACATTTATCAAAAATTGTACTTTTGTCCAAAAATTCTAAAATTTACAGAGTATACTTCTATCATACACATGTACTTCCAATAAAAATTTCATCAATTTTGGAGTTAACCACAAGGAATTATAAGCGGTTACTTTTAAAATAGTCTTTTCCCGTAAGGTTCATAACTCTTAATCTATACATCCAAAAATCACCATTTTTGGACACAATCAATAAAACTCATCAAAATATCATTTCAAATTTTTCCATAATTTTTGAAGATCAGAAAAATTACGAAACTGAAAATCATAACAACCCTTAAAATCCATTAGTATCCCTTACAATCCCTTACTATCCCTTACTATCCCTTACTATCCCTTACTATCCCTTACCTCAAAAGAGCAGTACTTCTGACTGGATATCGGATATGATGCTGAAGGAAACTTGCACTGATGAATAGCAACTCACCAAGTATCTAAAAACTCACAAAATATGCTTCATAATATAGAGAGAGAAAGAGAGAAAGCTTATGTTTCTGGTGTGATTTTCAATTCTAACTTAGCCCTCTATTTATAGGAAAATTTTGGTAGGTTTGACCTGCAACCTGATGGCTTTACCTGCTACTATTCCCACCCACCACATTTGAAATATAATTCAGCACATTTCTTCACCAACCACAAGTGGGGCCCACCAATTCTAGAATTTTCCACCAAAATGATTAACTCTGAAAATTCAACAATTTCTGAACCAGTCATCTCGTAAAATTCATAATAAATCATACGTTCAATTTTAACGGTTCAAAATTTGTGGGCATATACTCAACTTATATATGTATAACATATCCAAAAATTACCACGATCCAACGGTCGGATTAAAAATTATAACCCCCGCAAAATATCTCAAAAACCCTGATTTTTAATACCTCCATCCGACAAAAATACTGATAAAAACCTCAACATTAACTCCTTTTTTTAACCACAAAAATATATTCCTCATTTATATCCACATAAAATAAATATTTTCCTTATCATATGAATCAATAATTAATTATTCACAAATAATATTACAGAATCACATTTATGACAACCAGAGCCGTTCCCAGGAAAGAGGGGGCTTTCCAATAAGGATTTCTCCTTACTGGCGCGCAATTAGATGACCAAACCTCTCCTTAGACAGAACTTTCTAGACATTGCCAATAATGTATATCTAATAATATTATTCAAATAATATGAATTATTGATCTGATAATGGAAATACTGTGCAGCAACAATTATTGAAACAACAATAATATAAAATATCAATGCAACAATTATTGAATCAATAAAATAAAATATTGAATAATAACTACTGTAACAATTATTGAGTATTGCCTTCTTACGTAAGAATCAATAATTTCAAAAATACTATGCAATACCGTGTGCTACTGTGCAATAACGCGTATTACTGTATTTTAATCACCGGGTATTCCAACAGTGTTAACGGTAACAACTACGCCGTTATTTGTAAAAACTTAAATTTGTCGTTTTCTTCATCCGACAGTTATTCTGTTATGGGGCCCACAAATGGCTGCGCCGTCGTACGAATATTCCCCGACAGAAAGAATATTCCACGACCAAACGAATATTCCCCGACAACAATGATATTTTATAACCACTTGTTTATTTTGAAAAATTTCATATTTCACCCATAACTTTAACTTTTAATCAATTTAACCATTTACTGAATAGTAATTATAAGAAAAATTGAATACTTTTTATTTCATAAAATTCGGGTCTTACAATCTCCCCTCCTTATGAAATTTCGTCTCGAAAAATTACGTACCTGGTATTTCAAAAGTTGAGAATACCTTGCTTTTCATTTCAGATTCCATCTTTCCTGTCATCATAATTCTCTCCATTGCTCATCTCCTGTATTTCAAATATCATTCTAGAATACAGCTTCAAAACAAGGGTTAATTTAACAAATTAACATATCACATAAATATCCCGATATTATGACTGACCAACCAAATAAGCTTAGTAGGACACACTAGCGAAGGATTTACTCATCTCTCCCCTCCTAGTATATTCCCGATCTCCGCCAGAGATCATATCCCTAAGCTCTGAGACCACCTGTGACAACCCCAAAATAGGTCCATTCTAAACCCAACCCATTCTGAGTCCGGCCAAAGGCTACTTATAGGTACAAAAATAACTTATCCAACTTAAAATACAGACAATTTTATCCGTGCAAAATACAACAACACATATGCTGTGAGTTTGGATACAAATATATACCAAATGTGACTCATGTTCCAACCGTGGACAGCACCTCACAATACACCTTACATAAAGGTATAGTCAAAAACTGTTTTAGAAATTAGAATCTTTGGGAAGTGCTCAAGGAAACCTCGTACATGGGAGTCACGCGTCTAGGTTATGATAGATATCATATGGCCACAGAATTATCCTTGGTTGACCCAATAGAACCCAAAGAAAAACGAGAAGATTACTATCAATTCTTCCCAATGGTGAGTCTTCTCTTGACTTATCATTATCTCCACTGTCTCTAATTGAGAATTTATACTTCAAAACAAACACCAAGATTATATAGGTAGTGCCCATAGATATACTCAGTCAAGTGGATGAGCACATCCCTGTCTTATGATGACACGAGGTTGATGTCTTTAAGAATCTTGTATGATAGAGACAAAACACCCTTCCAACGTTGGGTTCGCCTCACCCTATTTTCTTCACCAAATATAACTACTAAATGATGACCACCGTTCTATTCCCTTGTTTACCACCCGCTCGACCCAGCTACACTCTTATTACCTGAAAGAATTGTGAAGCAAAAGGGTGAGCACAACTAGCTCAGTAAAGAATATCATGACTAAAGATAATTCAATTATCAATAGCCTTCATCAACAATAAATCAGAGAATTAGAACATATGGTAAATGATAAAAATTTCAACCAAAGTTTGCAGCGGAACGAGCAATCCATTAGAAGAGTCAAATAGACTATAAAGTCTATTATCTTCTCCATGTTAAAAATCCACCAACAAAGTTTTATCCCTGTAACATCAATCAACAATTCTTTCCACAATCATATGAATAACTCATAATCATAACTGTAGTTCTAAATTCCTCTTCTCATCCAGGACGAAGATAATTTTCATCACCTATCTTTACCTGAAACATCAAAGATCATGGTTATACCAAATCACATTTCCTGTTCATAATCATACTAATAACTTCATCTTTGCACTACGCCAAAGATATTCATTTGTTCACCAGTTGGTCATGTTTATCTCAACATCTGTTCATCTTTGCACTACTGGCCAAAGATATTCAACAACATGTCATCTTTGCACTACAGGCCAAAGATATTCATCAACAATTCATCTTTGCACTACAGGCCAAAGATATTCATCAACAATTCATATTTGCACTACAGGCCAAATATATTAATATCTCAAAGAAATATATAATCATTTCAGAATTTATATAAACAATAATTATAACCATGTTGATCAATTCACCTTTGCACTTAAGCTAAAGATATTCAATTATAAATTCAATGGTCATGATCATACCAGTCACAATTCAACTTTGCACTACAGGCCAAAGAGAACCCTAGTCATGATCATACCAATAATCTACCCATCTTTACACTCCAGTGAAAGAGAATTTCAACATCAGGGTTATAAAAATGTTATATATGATAATAAAAACAATATGATCAACATATAGATTTAATCTCAAGAGTAATATTCATAATCAACTATAATTTGGTTAGAAAAAGAAACCAATTTTGTCGTGAATAGTAACTCGTGAATAGTAACTCGTGAATAGTAACTCATGAATAGTAACTCATGAATAGTAACCCGACACAAAAAGGTAGAAATTCCACAATAAAATTCATACCAATATTTCGGTATAATGATATTGAAAGAATAATATTTCTTAAGCTTATAAACAATTTATTTAATTGTTTACACTTTACTAAATAATGCATTTAATCATTCTAAAATGCCAACTCATAAGATTTCATCATCAATAACCAAAACCCTCATCAAAAATCTGCATATACCTCATATAGGATTCTCAAGCCATAAAATCCTATTTTCAATTTTCTTACTTCACATAACATATTTAATTCATTTACTCATAACTAGACCATTTTCATGAAAAATACCAAATCAGTTCCAAAAATATTTCTTTTCTGGGATTTAGCATAATATAGTCCCATAGTGAACATATATTTTTCTCAGAATTTTTAAAAGTCATTTACTATTTTTCATATGGCCAAAACAGCCGAATATTTAGACATTTATCAAAAATTGTACTTTTGTCCAAAAATTCTGAAATTTACAGAGTATACTTCTATCATATACATGTACTCCCAATAAAAATTTCATCAATTTTGGAGTTAACCACAAGGAATTATAAGCGGTTACTTTTAAAATAGTCTTTTCCTCAAAATTCATAACTCTCAATCTATACATCCAAAAATCACCATTTTTGGACACAATCAATAAAACTCATCAAAATATCATTTCAAATTTTTCCAGAATTTTTGAAGATCAGAAAAATTACGAAACTGAAAATCATAACAACTTAAAACAACCCTTAAAATCCCTTACTATCCCTTACTATCCCTTACCTCAAAAGAGCAGTACTTCTGACTGGATATCGGATATGATGCTGAAGGAAACTTGCACTGATGAATAGCAACTCACCAAGTATCTAAAAACTCACAAAATATGCTTCATAATATAGAGAGAGAAAGAGAAAAGCTTATGTTTCTGGTGTGATTTTCAATTCTAACTTAGCCCTCTATTTATAGGAAAATTTTGGTAGGTTTGACCTGCAACCTGATGGCTTTACCTGACTTATTCCCACCCACCACATTTGAAATATAATTCAGCACATTTCTTCACCAACCACAAGTGGGGCCCACCAATTCTAGAATTTTCCACCAAAATGATAAACTCCGAAAATTCAACAATTTCTGAACCAGTCATCTCGTAAAATTCATAATAAATCATACGTTCATTTTTAACGGTTCAAAATTTGTGGACATATACTCAACTTATATATGTATAACATATCCAAAAATTACCACGATCCAACGGTCGGATTAAAAATTATAACCCCGCAAAATATCTCAAAAACCCTGATTTTTAATACCTCCATTCCGACAAAAATACTGATAAAAACCTCAACATTAACTCCTTCATTTTTAACCACAAAAATATATCCCTCATTTATATCCACATAAAATAAATATTTCCTTATCATATGAATCAATAATTAATTATTCACAAATAATATTACAGAATCACATTTATGACAACCAGGCCGTTCCCAGGAAAGAGGGGGCTTTCCAATAAGGATTTCTCCTTACTGGCGCGCAATTAGATGACCAAACCTCTCCTTAGACAGAACTTTCTAGACATTGCCAATAATGTTATCTAATAATATTATTCAAATAATATGAATTATTGATCTGATAATGGAAAATACTGTGCAGCAACAATTATTGAAACAACAATAATATAAAATATCAACGCAGCAATTATTGAATCAATAAAATAAAATATTGAACAGTAATTACTGTAACAATTATTGAGTAGTGCCTTCTTACGTAAGAATCAATAATTTCAAAAATACTATGCAATACCGTGTGCTACTGTGCAATAACGCGTATTACTGTATTTTAACCACCGGGTATTCCAACAGTGTTAACGGTAACAACTACGCCGTTATTTGTAAAAACTCAAATTTGTCGTTTTCTTCACCCGACAGTTATTCGTTATGGGGCCCACAAATAGCTGCGCCGTCGTACGAATATTCCCCGACAGAAAGAATATTCCACGACCAAACGAATATTCCCCGACAACAATGATTATTTTATAACCACTTGCTTATTTTGAAAAAAATTCATATTTCACCCATAACTTTTAACTTTTTATCAATTTAACCATTTACTGAATAGTAATTATAAGAAAATTGAATACTTTTATTTCATAAAATTCGGGGTCTTACAATCTCCCCTCCTTATGAAATTTCGTCCCCGAAATTTACGTACCTGGTATTTATTAGAGTTGAGAATACTTCCTTTCATTTCATCTCATTCCATCTCATCTTCATAAATCCATGCTCATTGTATTTCAAATCATTCTGAATAGATTTTATATTATAAGCTTAAATAAAGGTTATTATTAAATATTTAAATATATCTACATTATTTGTTTCATAGATATTCCCTGAGTGATAAACATTTAAGCTAGATCAGGAACACTAGCGGATTTTTACATCTCCGCAGTCCTAGAATAGTCCCTATCTGAGAGTTATCCCTAGAGTCATACCCCGGTGGAACCCCAAATAGGTCCCTTTCTTACCAACCCATTCTGAGTCGTCAAATACATGGTACAGAAAACAACTACAACTTTATTACAACATTATCGTGTCAAAGTGCAAAATACAACCACATATGCTGTGAGTTTGGATACAAATATATACCAAATGTGACTCATGTTCCAACCGTGGACATCACCTCACAATAACACCTTACATAAAGGTATAGTCAAAAACTGTTTTAGAAATTAGAATCTTTGGGAAGTGCTCAAGGAAACCTTCGTACATGGGAGGCCACGCGTCTAGGTTATGATAGATATCATATGGCCACAGAATTATCCTTGGTTGACCCAATAGACCCCAAAGAAAAACGAGAAGATTACTATCATATTCTTCCCAATGGTGAGTCTTCTCTTGACTTATCATTATCTCCACTGTCTCTAATTGAGAATTATACTTCAAACAAACACCAAGATTATATAGGTAGTGCCATAGATATACTCAGCAAGTGGATGAGCACAACCCTGTCTTATGATGACACGAGGTTGTATGTCATTAGACATCTTGTATGATAGTGACAAAACACCCTTCCAACGTTGGGTTCGCCTCACCCTATTATTTTCTTCACCAAATATAACTACTAAATGATGACCACCGTTCTATTCCCTTGTTACCCCCGCTCGACCCAGCTACACTCTTATTACCTGAAAGGAATTGTGAAGCAAAAGGGTGAGCACAACTAGCTCAGTAAAGAATATCATGACTAAAGATAATTAAATTATCAATAGCCTTCATCAACAATAAATCAGAGATTTAGAACATATGGTAAATGATAAAAATTTCAACCATAGTTGCAGCGGAACGAGCAATCCATTAGAAGAGTCAAATAGACTATAAAGTCTATTATCTTCTCCATGTTAAAAATCCACCAACAATGTTTTATCCCTGTAACATCAATCAACAATTCTGGTCCACAATCATATGAATAACTCATAATCATAATTGTAGTTCTAAATTCCTCTTCTCATCCAGGACGAAGATAATTTTCATCACCTATCTTTACCTGAAACATCAAAGATCATGGTTATACCAAATCACATTTCCTGTTCATAATCATACTAATAACTTCATCTTTGCACTACGGCCAAAGATATTCATTTGTATCACCAGTTGGTCATGTTTATCTCAACATCTGTTCATCTTTGCACTACTGGCCAAAGATATTCAACAACATGTCATCTTTGCACTACAGGCCAAAGATATTCATCAACAATTCATCTTTGCACTACAGGCCAAAGATATTCATCAACATTTCATATTTGCACTACAGGCCAAATATATTAATATCTCAAAGAAATATATAATCATTTCAGAATTTATATAAACAATAATTATAACCATGTTGATCAATTCACCTTTGCACTTAAGCTAAAGATATTCAATTATAAATTCAATGGTCATGATCATACCAGTCACAATTCAACTTTGCACTACAGGCCAAAGAGAACCCTAGTCATGATCATACCAATAATCTACCCATCTTTACACTCAAGTGAAAGAGAATTTCAACATCAGGGTTATAAAAATGTTATATATGATAATAAAAACAATATGATCAACATAGATTTAATCTCAAGAGTAATATTCATAAATCAACTATAATTTGGTTAGAAAAAGAAAACAATTTTGTCGTGAATAGTAACTCGTGAATAGTAACTCGTGAATAGTAACTCATGAATAGTAACTCGTGAATAGTAACCCGACACAAAAGGATAGAAATTCCACAATAAAATCCATACCAATATTTCGGTATAATGATATTGAAAGAATAATATTTCTTAAGCTTATAAACAATTTATTTTAATTGTTTACACTTTACTAAATAATGCATTTAATCATTCTAAAATGCCAACTCATAAGATTTCATCACCAATAACCAAAACCCTCATCAAAAATCTGCATATACCTCATATAGGATTCTCAAGCCATAAAATCCTATTTTTCAATTTTCTTACTTCAATAACATATTTAATTCATTTACTCATAACTAGACCATTTTCATGAAAAATACAAATCAGTTCCAAAAATATTTCTTTTCTGGGATTTAGCATAATATAGTCCCATATTGAACATATATTTTTCTCAGAATTTTTAAAAGTCATTTACTATTTTTCATATGGCCAAAATAGCCGAATATTTAGACATTTATCAAAAATTATACTTTTATCTAAAAATTCTGAAATTCACAGAGTATACTCTATCATATACATGTACTCCCAATAAAAATTTCATCAATTTTGGAGTTAACCACAAGGAATTATAAGCTGTTACTTTTAAAATAGTCTTTTCTCATAAAATTCATAACTCTCAATCTATACATCCAAAAATCACCATTTTTGGACACAATCAAAAAACTCATCAAAATATCATTTCAAATTTTTCCAGAATTTTTGAAGGTCAGAAAAATTACGAAACTGAAAATATAATAACCCTTTAAAATCCCTTACTATCCCTTACAATCCCTTACCTCAAAAGAGCAGTACTTCTGATCGGTATAAGATGCTGAAGGAAAACTTGCACTGAATAGTAACTCTCAAGTATCTAAAACTCACAAAATATGCTTCATAATATAGAGAGAGAAAGAGAGAAAGCTTATGTTTCTGGTGTGATTTTCAATTCTAACTTAGCCCTCTATTTATAGGAAAATTTTGGTAGGTTTGACCTGCAACCTGATGGCTTTACCTGCTACTATTCCCACCCACCACATTTGAAATATAATTCAGCACATTTCTTCACCAACCACAAGTGGGGCCCACCAATTCTAGAATTTTCCACCAAAATGATAAACTCTGAAAATTCAACAATTTCTGAACCAGTCATCTCGTAAAATTCATAATAAATCATACGTTCATTTTTAACGGTTCAAAATTTGTGGACATATACTCAACTTATATATGTATAACATATCCAAAATTACCACGATCCAACGGTCGGATTAAAAATTATAACCCTCGCAAAATATCTCAAAAACCCTAATTTTTAATACCTCCATTCCGACAAAAATACGGATAAAAACCTCAACATTAACTCCTTCATTTTTAACCACAAAAATATATCCCTCGTTTATATCCACATAAAATAAATATTTCCTTATCATATGAATCAATAATTAATTATTCACAAATAATATTACAGAATCACATTTATGACAACCAGGCCGTTCCCAGGAAAGAGGGGGCTTTCCAATAAGGATTTCTCCTTACTGGCGCGCAATTAGATGACCAAACCTCTCCTTAGACAGAACTTTCTAGACATTGTCAATAATGCTATCTAATAATATTATTCAAATAATATGAATTATTGATCTGATAATGGAAATACTGTGCAGTGACAATTATTGAACAACAATAATATAAAATTCAATGCAGCAATTATTGAATCAATAAAATAAAATATTGAACAGTAATTACTGTAACAATTATTGAGTAGTGCCTTCTTACGTAAGAATCAATAATTTCAAAAATACTATGCAATACCGTGTGCTACTGTGCAATAACGCGTATTACTGTATTTTAACCACCGGGTATTCCAACAGTGTTAACGGTAACAACTACGCCGTTATTTGTAAAAACTTAATTTTATCGTTTTCTTCACCCGAGAGTTATTCTGTTATGGGGCCCACAAATGTCTGCGTTATCGTTCGAATATTCTCCGACAGAAAGAATATTCCACGACCAAACGAATATTCCCCGACAACAATGATTATTTTATAACCACTTGCTTATTTTGAAAAAAATTCATATATCACCCTTAACTTTAACTTTTTATCAATTTAACCATTTACTGAATCGTAATTATAAAAAAAATTGAATACTTTTATTTCATAAAATTCGGGGTCTTACAGTCTATTGGGTCAACCAAGGATAATTCTGTGGCCATATGATATCTATCATAATCTAGATGTGTGGCCTCCCATGTACGAAGGTTTCCTTGAGCACTTCCCAAAGATTCTAATTTCTAAAACAGTTTTTGACTATACCTTTATGTAAGGTGTTATTGTGAGGTGATGTCCACGGTTGGAACATGAGTCACATTTGGTATATATTTGTATCCAAACTCACAGCATATGTGTTGTTGTATTTTGCACGACAATTGTTGTAATAAAGTTGTAGTTATTTTCTGTACCATGTATTTGACGACTCAGAATGGGTTGGGTGGAATGGACCTATTTTGGGGTCGTTACAGGTTGTATCAGAGCTTAGGGATATGATCTCTGGCGGAGATCGGGGAATACAACTAGGAGGGGAGAGATGAGTAAATCCTTCGCTAGTGTGTCCTACCTAAGCTTATTTGTTGGTCAGTCATAATATTGGGATATTATGTGATATGTTAATTTGTTTAATTAACCCTTGTTTTATGGCAGTATTTGAGAATGGCAGCTGAGAATGCTAAAAATGGAGTGAATGAGACTGTGGGGATACCTCTAATCACTAACCGTGATAATGTGATGTCAGACGAAGAAGGAATTAGAGATATCCATGTGGTGAGTGAAGAATTGATAGTTACACCCGAGATAGTCGCAGAGGTAACAGCTGAGACTGAGGAAGAAGAGGAAGAAGAAGTACCAGAGGAGAGTTTATTAGAGGTATTATATGATCAAAATGTAGAATTTCAAAATCGTATTCATGAGTTAGAAGAGCAGGCAGAAGAACGACAGGCGGTCGTGGAACAAAAGGATGCAATAATTCAAGCTTGTGTTACCCGATATGTGATGCTTGAACAGAAGCATTCTTTGGCAGAGTATAAGATGATAAAAATAGAATCTGAGCTGAGAGAAGAAAAAACTGAACGAGTGAGAATAAGTGATGCATGGGCAAAAGCCGCACGACACGTGGATATTGTGGAAAGAGATGTTCGATCTAAGAAGGCTAAAATAGATGATATGAATTTCTCTTTTTGGAAAGCAATTGGGAGAACCCAACATCGAGTTTTGAATTACCCTGTACATAGCGGTCAACCTGAATCCGATATGGATCGAAGATTGATGATTCAGATCATGAATGAGGAGTACGAAGAGGCAGTTGAGGGAGGAATATGTCCTATAGAAAGGTATATTCCAACGGTAATGATGACGCCAAATGCTACTCCAGACAAGTCAAAGCCGAGTAGTTCGAGGGGTGGCAGTTGTCATGACTTCCCAACAAATGAGGAACCCAAATGAAGTTATCATGGGAGATGAGCAATGGAGAAATCATGATGATCTGAGAGATAGAATCTGAAATAGAAGCAAGGTATTCTCAACTCTTCGAAATACCAGGTACGTAAATTTCGGGGACGAAATTTCATAAAGAGGGGAGATTGTAAGACCCCGAATTTTATGAAATAAAAGTATTCAATTTTTCTTATAATTACTATTCAGTAAATGGTTAAATTGATAAAAATTTAAAGTTATGAGTGAAATATGATTTTTTTTCAAAATAAGCAAGTGGTTATAAAATAATCATTGTTGTCGGGGAATATTCGTTTGGTCGTGGAATATTTTTTCTGTCGGGAAATATTCATACGACGGCGCAGCCATTTGTGGGCCCCATAACAGAATAACTGTCGGGTGAAGAAAACGACAAACTTGAGTTTTTACAAATAACGGCGTAGTTGTTACCGTTAACACTGTTGGAATACCCGGTGGTTAAAATACAGTAATACGCATTATTGCACAGTAGCACACGGTATTGCATAGTATTTTTAAAATTATTGATTCTTACGTAAGAAGGCACTACTCAATAATTGTTACAGTAATTACTGTTCAATATTTTATTTTATTGATTCAATAATTGCTACGTTGAAATTTTGTATTATTGTTATTCAATAATTGTTGCTGCACAGTATTTTCCATTATCAGATCAATAATTCATATTATTTGAATAGTATTATTAGATAGCATTATTGGCAATGTCTAGAAAGTTCTGTCTAAGGAGAGGTTTGGTCATCTAATTGCGCGCCAGTAAGGAGAAATCCTTATTGGAAAGCCCCCTCTTTCCTGGGAACGGCCTGGTTGTCATAAATGTGATTCTATAATATTATTTGTGAATAATTAATTATTGATTCATATGATAAGAAAATATTTATTTTATGTGGATATAAATGATGGATATATTTTTGTGGTTAAAAAATGAAGGAGTTAATGTTGAGATTTTTATCCGTATTTTTGTCGGAATGGATGTATTAAAAATCAGGGTTTTTGAGATATTTTGCGGGGGTTATAATTTTTAATCCGACCGTTGGATCGTGGTAATTTTTGGATATGTTATACATATATAAGTTGAGTATATGCCCACAAATTTTGAACCGTTAAAAATGAACGTATGATTTATTATGAATTTTACGAGATGACTGGTTCAGAAATTGTTGAATTTTCGGAGTTTATCATTTTGGTGGAAAATTCTAGAATTGGTGGGCCCCACTTGTGGTTGGTGAAGAAATGTGCTGAATTATATTTCAAATGTGGTGGGTGGGAATAGTAGCAGGTAAAGCCATCAGGTTGCAGGTCAAACCTACCAAAATTTTTCTATAAATAGAGGGCTAAGTTAGAATTGAAAATCACACCAGAAACATAAGCTTTCTCTCTTTCTCTCTCTATATTATGAAGTATATTTTGTGAGTTTTTAGATACTTGGTGAGTTGCTATTCATTAGTGCAAGTTTCCTTCAGCATCATATCTGATATCCAGTCAGAAGTACTGCTCTTTTGAGATAAGGGATAGTAATGGATTTTAAGGGTTGTTATGATTTTCAGTTTCGTAATTTTTCTGATCTTCAAAAATTCTGGAAAAATTCAAAATGATATTTTGATGAGTTTTCTTGATTATGTCCAAAAATGGTGATTTTTGGATGTATAGATTGAGAGTTATGAATTTTATGAGAAAAGACTATTTTAAAAGTAACCGCTTATAATTCCTTGTGGTTAACTCCAAAATTGATGAAATTTTTATTGGGAGTACATGTGTATGATAGAAGTATACTCTGTAAATTTCAGAATTTTTGGACAAAAGTATAATTTTTGATAAATGTCTAAATATTCGGTGGTTTTGGCCATATGAAAAATAGTAAATGAGTTTTAAAAATTCTGAGAAAAATATATGTTCACTATGGGACTATATTATGCTAAATTCCAGAAAAAAAATATATTTGAAGCTGATTTGGTATTTTTCATGAAAATGGTCTAGTTATGAGTAAATGAATTAAATATGTTTTGTGAAGTAAGAAAATTGAAAATAGGATTTTATGACTTGAGAATCCTATATGAGGTATATGCAGATTTTGATGAGGGTTTTGGTTATTGATGATGAAATCTTATGAGTTTGATATTTTAGAATGATTAAATGCATTATTTAGTAAAGTGTAAACAATTTAAATAAATTGTTTATAAGCTTAAGAAATATTATTCTTTCAATATCATTATACTGAAATACTGGTATGGATTTTATTGTGGAATTTCTACCTTTTTGTGTCGAGTTTACTATTTATGAGTTACTATTCACGAGTTACTATTCATGAGTTACTATTCACGAGTTACTATTCACGATAAAAATTGGTTTCTTTTTCTAACCAAATTATAGTTGAGTTATGAATATTACTCTTAAGATTAAATCTATATGTTGATTATATTGATTTTATTATCATATATAACATTTTTATAACCCTGATGTTGAAATTCTCTTTCTCTAGAGTGTAAAGATGGATAGATTATTGGTATGATCATGACTAGGGTTCTCTTTGGCCTGTAGTGCAAAGTTGAATTGTGACTGGTATGATCATGACCATTGAATTTATAAGTGAATATCTTTAGCTTAAGTGCAAAGGTGAATTGATCAACATGGTTATAATTATTGTTTATATAAATTCTGAAATGATTATATATTTCTTTGAGATATTAATATCTTTGGCCTGTAGTGCAAAGATGAAATATTGATGAATATCTTTGGCCTGTAGTGCAAAGATGAATTGTTGATGAATATCTTTGGCCCGTAGTGCAAAGATGACATGTTGTTGAATATCTTTGGCCAGTAGTGCAAAGATGAACAGATGTTGAGATAAACATGACCAACTGGTGATACAAATGAATATCTTTGGACGTAGTGCAAAGATGAAGTTATTAGTATGATTATGAACAGGAAATGTGATTTGGTGTAACCATGATCTTTGATGTTTCAGGTAAAGATAGGTGATGAAAATTATCATCGTCCTGGATGAGAAGAGGAATTTAGAACTACAGTTATGATTATGAGTTATTCATATGATTGTGGACCAGAATTGTTGATTGATGTTACAGGGATCAAACATTGTTGGTGGATTTTTAACATGGAGAAGATAATAGACTTTATAGTCTATTTGACTCTTCTAATGGATTGCTCGTTCCGCTGCAACTATGGTTGAAATTTTTATCATTTACCATATGTTCTAAATCTCTGATTTATTGTTGATGAAGGCTATTGATAATTGAATTATCTTTAGTCATGATATTCTTTACTGAGCTAGTTGTGCTCACCCTTTTGCTTCACAATTCCTTTCAGGTAATAAGAGTGTAGCTGGGTCGAGCGGGGGTAACAAGGGAATAGAACGGTGGTCATCATTTAGTAGTTATATTTGGTGAAGAAAATAGGGTGAGGCGAACCCAATGTTGGAAGGGTGTTTTGTCACTATCATACAAGATGTCTAATGACATACAACCTCGTGTCATCATAAGACAGGGTTGTGCTCATCCACTTACTGAGTATATCTATGGGCACTACCTATATAATCTTGGTGTTTGTTTGAAGTATAATTCTCAATTAGAGACAGTGGAGATAATGATAAGTCAAGAGAAGACTCACCATTGGGAAGAATATGATAGTAATCTTCTCGTTTTTCTTTGGGGTCTATTGGGTCAACCAAGGATAATTCTGTGGTCATATGATATCTATCATAACCTAGATGTGTGGCCTCCCATGTACGAAGGTTTCCTTAAGCACTTCCCAAATATTCTAATTTCTAAAACAGTTTTTGACTATACCTTTATGTAAGGTGTTATTGTGAGGTGATGTCCACGGTTGGAACATGAGTCACATTTGGTATATATTTGTATCCAAACTCACAGCATATGTGTTGTTGTATTTTGCACGACAATTGTTGTAATAAAGTTGTAGTTATTTTCTGTACCATGTATTTGACGACTCAGAATGGGTTGGGTGGAATGGACCTATTTTGGGGTCGTTACAAAACACATGTTAAAACGTTTTATTGATTTGAGTATAATTCTTTGAAACGTTATTGGGATTAAGTAGAGTTGTCCATCCAAATTGTTTTGGGGTTTATATAGAGTACTCTAGCATGAGAAGAACAAGCTTAGTTGAGTAATTCGACCAGACACCCCAGAGGTGGTCCTAGAGAACGCAAAGTCAGTCGTTCACCATGCATGTAGTATTGATCAATGCAAGGTACAAAGGGTTGATCACCAACGTGCCCTAAGTTATGACGGTTTACAGCGGAATAGTTATTCAACCCTTTTTAAATGAAAATGAAAGTTCTTGGTCTTATGACCGCTCAGTATAAAGTTAGTATGTCGTTTCAAAAAATGTTTTTAAACGAAAGAAAGTTTTATTTTTGTTATTCGAGATTTATTCACAACTATTGATCAGTTGTTGAAGGTTTAGAAGTATGAAAGTATGATTCTTGATTTTGTTATTTATACAACTGTTACATTTGTTGGGCATGTGAATGCTCATTCTTGTTTTAAATTAAATATTTCTAGTAAAGCCTGAACGTGTAGAAGATTCCGATAAGGACAATGGGAAGGGCAAGATAAACGAGTAAAAGATAAGAGGACTATCTGTAATAGAAAATAATATGTTAAGTATCATGTTTTGAAGATTTAAAGGTCACAGAACCCGGGGATATTATAATAATATGTATGTAATAGTTAGTAATTACTTTCATATTAATTAACAGGATATATAGATGAATGCATGTGGATGTTAATATCGTGTAGTACCATGCATATCTTAAGTTTAAAGGTACTCGGATTTGGAGGCGTCACACTTGTACTTAATTTTATTTTTTTGATAATTTCGTTTTTAATTAGTACTTAATTTAAATTTAAGATTTGTATTAAAATTTATAATGTTTAAATGTGGCCCAGGTTGGTTACATCTTATATAACTTAGGAATATATAACTTATATTCGACCCTTCAACATTCTCCTTTGTTTTTACTTTGGTTGGTAAGTTAACAAGCTTGCGCAATGGACAACTAAAACAACCTTTCAACATCATCAGTTGAGTTGTTAACAATGTCTTAGCATCTTCCCTAATTATGCCAATAAGCAAAAGCATCAGCTGGTTCAAGTCTAAACCGGACCCCTCAAGTCCCTGACCATATTCTCCGTCAATTGTTTGGATGATATATAATTTTAACCTCATTCAACTGCAAAGAATGGATCATAATTTAAGCACCAAATCTTGAACTCAGTCGTGCTTAGGAATTTCTTTTCTTCTTTATAATATAACAGAAATTATCGGAGACATGGTCTGGTAAAGGTTGAACCTTCCTAGGCTCAGTACAATTTGGTTGGCAACTAGCTTCCTCGTCACTTCGTGCAAGAGTAAAGAAATGTCATTTTATTCTTGCAATATTAAAGAATTTATCAGAACAATATAAAAACATTATATATGTTGATGAGACTGAGATATAAATTACAAACAAGCACGCTTAGATTTTGATGTTAAACAAAGCCTGTAAGTCTAGGTTTTTCCATTAGATTTGTCTCGTGGAATGGTGCGACATTTAACGAAAAAGGAAATGCAGAAATGATGATTTAGATGAGATTGAGGACAACAACATTAAACAGAACATTTCATACATTTGGTGATTCAAACAAAGCTTCTAACCTTGATTTTTCCATTGGATATATTTGTCTCATTGAGTAGCCACTCGATATAAAAAGACTTGTCATATATCCACAAGTTATCTCTCAGAAAGTAAGTACAGGATTTATCAACATGGCTGAAAAGGAAGGAGGAATCGTCAAGAAGGGTCACGATGAGGGACTGAAACTAGCATGTCAGCTTCTTAAAGAGTTTGAGCTACCATTGGGACTTTTGCCTCTTGCCGAAGTGATTGAAGTAGGTTTTGTAAGGAGCACTGGCTACATGTGGATCCTGCAAACAAAAAAAGTTGAACATAACTTTGACATGATTAGCAAACTTGTTAGTTATGACACTGAAATAACAGGATATGTTGAAAAAAAGAGAATCAAGAATCTTAAGGGAGTGAAGGCTAAGGAGCTCATGCTATGGCCTCCTGTTGGTGAGATAATCCTTGACTCATCCACCGGAAAGATTCACTTCAAGAGTTTTGCTGGCATCACCAAAACATTCCCAGTAGAGGCATTTGCAGCAGGCCAGTAATACAAGCAGCTGCATGTAGTCCACTGCCAACGTTGTCAGCCAAGTTCTGTCAACCAATAACACCATTAAGGGCTTCCCCTTTCTCAAGGAGTGTTTAGAAATAAATTTCAGCCATGTAAGATATCATCGGATTGGTGAGATGGATAAATTTTCGTTTCTAGTGTTGTTTCAGTTGACCTGTAAATTAAATGGAAATGTTTCGGTTTGCTTTGATGCTCTTTCATTTAATTTTCATCTTTTTGCTAAGTTTGATTGTCACGGTTATGTTCAAAATGGAAACAAACCAAATTTGGTTGTTTCGTTTATGCTCAAAATGGAAACAAACCAGATTTTTCGACTGTGCTGAAAGAAAACTTTAATACATGGAGTATTGATTAGAAAACAATACCTATTCTAAAAGAACACAGATGAATTCAAAAATTACAGACTTCTGTGTTCCTTGAAACTCAACCCACAATATATTACCCAGAATAAAGAGAGAACAAAAAATAAACAACCAAAATATGATGGACAACACAATGCTGGTTGCTTGTACATAAACCCAGCAAATATGAGAGAAATATTCCCCCCACACCAAGTCCAACTCTGTAAGCAGTTGGTAGTTGGTACCTATCTTGTGTGCTTCTTAGAATGAAAACACCAAACGGTTCTTATTCCTTCATATTTACACTCACACAAACATGATAAAAATAATACCCATACACAGACTCTTCTAATCATTGTTTGAAGAGCATAATTTTCCTCGAAATGGTGAGTGCATCTATCATGGTGTCTCAGGAAAAACTCTGCCTGGGATTCTATTAAAACTCAATGACCGAGTAAGTGGAGTTGAGAAACAGGATAACCCAGGTCAATTAGAGTTTCAGGGTTGTAAAAGTTTCTGCACAACTGGTTCACTATTTCAGCAATATGTGAAACAGAAAAGTACATGAAATGCTAAAAGCATTCATGCTTCATAGTATCCAGTGCTTGAAAGATCTAGAGAGAGCAAATTGAATTCCAATGACCCTGTAAGAACGAAGTAACCAGCTAAAAACTAATGAGTTTATATTTGGCTACAAATTCACCCAAAAGGTTTATGACTCAAGGTCTCTTTACTTTTGAGTAACAAATAGAAAAACTAAAAAACAGAACAGGAGAGAACTACATGCAGAAAAGATAACCCTTCAAATTACCTGAATATGGCAAGTGAGTTGCACAAATGAATTCATATGTATAAAACAATCGAATATTGATTTCAGTGACAAAAATATACAACCATGTATGAATTTACAGTTGACAAGAAAAAAAACATTGTCTCCACTAGTTGCTGTCATGTTCAGTTAAAAAGTCTCTCTCCAATTGAGCAGTAATCAACGCAGTTGTCTAGATTTTTAATATTTCAACGACACCCTATTGCTGAAAGTCATCACAAACAACCTGGATTAAAGACATGCAAGTCCAGCAAGGTATTGTAATGCCCCTTCTCTATTTCCTCTTCACCTGATGAAGGAGAAGAATTTCAATTATAAAATCATCCCAGAAAATATCTCCTTGTAGTTTCCTTCTTTTCTTCCCATTTTTTACAACTTGAAATGCAAAGATCATCCCAGTCACCTGAACTAACATTTGATGGTGCCAAGCATCCACTAAGAAAAGATGGAGGCATTGCATCCATTCTTACATCTCTCCAAAAATTTCTGAAGAAAAAGTTTTTTGTGCAGTTCTGACTTGCCTTTCCACCAGTCTGTACATGAAAGAAAGTCATCATGTCTCCTCTTTCCATTTTCCATTCTGCATACCAATGTGGATTGAAAATCAGAAACCTCGTCCAAGAACTTTGAATATATCATGGACAAGAATTCAGGTGAAAACTTGAGCTTCTCCAGATTAACAACACTCCATCTATGCGACCGTTCTACCTCAAGAATCATTTTCATTCCCATGAGGCCAATAACAACCAGCAAAATAATCAACTCCTTCCCTGAAACAATCACCAAGAAAATCATCCATATCAAATCTCACATTAGCTAAACTCTTCCTCCCTTTTCCATCCTTAGACATCAACTTCATCTCCATGTATTGTATCAAAAATGGAGCATTCTTCACAATATTTTTAACAGTAACATACTTTCCCATGGCAACATCCACAAGCCTCTCTAACAACTCCTTATACCTCAACCTACATGTAACTAAGTCACATTCAATTCCTTTGCCACGCCCTCAATTTTAACATAATATTCATTCAATTGTCCAAGAAATACCAAAACCGCCACCATCGCCTGAACCAGCTACCTCCCGTCAACCATCACTTCACTAAACACTGCACCAAAAACACCCCTTGTTTCAGCATCCTCTCAATTGTATCCCTCTCAATTCCATTAAAACTTGGGCAATTCCAAATCCCATATTCATACAAATTAACAATATCAAACTCGGGCAATTTCAACTCAAGAAAATCAACAACCCGGGCAACCATTCGACCCAACTCATGAATATCACAATTAATTAATGCTGCCACCTCCGCCACTGGCAAAGGTTTGCTATATTTCCCAAGCACCAATAAATACCCTAAACCAATCACCTTGACCATATTCTCCTTCTGTAATTGTTCCAATCATATTTTTAACCTCATTAGACCAAGAAGCAGAGAAATTTAACTTAAACATTAAATCTTCAATAAAAGTTTGTGCTTTGTAAGATTTTGTTTCAGGTATAGTCATTACCGGAGCCCGCGGTGCCGATGCGGACGGAGGTGCCGGTGGGCCATTAATGCCGCCGATGGGGGCTTCAAAATTGTTGAATTCCAGAACGACGCTGCACGATGTGCAAACCAAATTGCCCGTCACGTCGTCGGAAATCAGAGATTTTTCGCTGCGTGATGATAATAATAAAGGATTTTTTTGGGGGGAGGTGGCGGGGAGGGGGAAAACATGTGCAGACACATAATTTAAAACTACGACATTCAACTTCTATGGGGGAATAAATTATTAAAAAAAATTAGTCATATACTTAATTCGTAAGTGATTACATGTATGGGTGAGATAAATAATTAAAGTCAAAAGTTTAGTCCATTTAAAATATATTGACCGAATTATTGCAAGTATTTGGACCTTTGATTTCTTTTACTTTTAAAGCTATTTTTGGAATGGGTATTTTAATGATGAGCAATAAAATGTTACATTTCTAAATAGTAAAACTGTATTACCTTGAGAAATGCTACTATATGAAATTATTTTCATAACATTTAATATTTTATCTAGATCAATAAAAATAAATTCAATGCAAGTAGGAAAAGATTTTGAAAAGGTTTTTGAGATGAGCTTTAAAATCAAAAATTAAAACTTATGAAGAGGATTCTATTTTTATTCTCTTTTCCGTATTTTCCTAAATATTTGTTATCATCAAAATCTTAATAAAAATGGAGACCCAACAATGCGTAACATATTTCAAACATAAAAACTTGTTACTTGATGTTATTATGTTAATTTAATGTATGGTTTCTTACGCATAAAAATGAATTTGATGTATTGAATATTTATTGTTGACTATGTAAATTGGTTTGAGAATTGAAATCGAACTAAATAATACTGCACCGCAAATTTTAAAATCGCACCGCACTAATTACAAACGGTGTCATGTGTGATTTTAAAATTATCAAATTGCACTCAAATGATTTTATGTGCGATTTGGACTTCCAACTGCACCATACTCTACGCTAATGGATGATGGTAGTAACTTAAGTCCAAGGTTGCTCATCCCATGTGCTTTTGTGGCCCTTATCAATAGGAATATAAATGAATCGAGTTTAGTCGAGTCAAATATTGAGTTGTTCAGATTTGATTCATAAAATTTATTGAGACTGAGATAAAGTTTAATTGAGACTCGTTTAGCTACTAAATAAAGCTCGATCTCAAATCAAGTCCAAACAATTTAAATTTTTTAAAATAATATGATCTGAATATCAATAAAAAATTATAAATTAAAAATATTTAAATAATTTATTAAATTTTAAAATTTATTATTAATATTTAAATTATTTATATTTAGAGTCGAGCAAAGAGTCGTCACAAGATTCCACCGGAGCAGGAAAGTTTGGTTAACCAAAAGGGTAAAAAGAAACACGACCAAATTTTTTTAAAAAAATGAATAAAGTAAAACAGAGCAAAAAGTCTAAACCCAAGTATTCATTTTCTAATAGGAAGTAGGAGGTTGTGCTTGTCTATCTCCAGCACAATTAAAAATCACTTGAAAATGTATAATACAGTATATAATAAGCAGTAGCAGTTGGAACTTTGTGAGCCTAAATCTCCCAAATCTCAAACCCCAGTTCTTGAAAGTCTCTGCAAACCTTTTTCCTTTTGTCATTTTCTCCGCAGACAAACACACATTTACGTTGATTTTCTAGGGTTCTGATTCAATTTCTCTCTATATTCATCGATTTCCTCAACTGGGTCACACAGATTCAAACCTCCCCGCCACTTAAATCGCATCGAAATGCTCCAATTCAAGACTATCAAGAAGAAAATGTGGATTTTCTCTCATTAATCTCTTCCCCAATCAAGGCCCTGCTTATCTTTCTCTCTCCTCTAATGGAAGATATGACCAAACCCAGCTTCACTTCTTCTTCAGTTGCTTCCTTCAATCGTATGCTCTGTTTCTGGTTTTCTCCCACTAATCGCCCTCCTGGTCTAGACCCGTAGTTCATACAAAAATTAGAGACAGAATTTATATATATCTCTCTGTATACATATTTTTGTCGATATTTTCTACGAAGGTTTTTTCTGCTGAATTTTTGGTTGCAGTAGATATAAATTTTGATATATACTTTAAAGTCGAATATGGATTGGTATTCTTGCAATTCGAAAAAATCGGACTTTGGATTTGATCATTTTGGATTGGTGGAGCAGTTTTGGGGGAGTCTGGGTGGGAATTTGGGAAGTGGGTCAATGTTGAATTCGCACACTTTGGTGTTGGATGGGGAGAAAGGGGAGCTTGTGAAGGCTCCTGGGGGAGTGGAGAAGAAAGATGGGGTTTTGGAGGTGAAAGATGTGGCAGCTTTGAAGAGCCATAGTGAGGCTGAGAGGAGGAGGAGAGAGAGGATCAATGCTCATCTGGATACGCTTCGTGGTCTTGTGCCATGTGCTGGAAAGGTTATCTATATTTTTATATGATCAATTGCTTTGGTAAATAAATGCTACTATTAGTACTATATATATGCTTAGATGATATCAGTAGTTGTTTAACTCCATGATCTCAAGTAATAATTTGTGAATGATTGACTCATTTGCTGAATTCTTATAAATATTAGTTGCTTTCTGTTATCCTGCAACTGAGATTTAAACAAGAAGTGACATTAGTTGGCTTTGAAAGTCTGAATTGAAGTTGTTGCTGCAGTTTCAGAGATATCTATTCTATTATTCCTGGTAAAAGATGGCATAATTTAAATGATTGTATCCACTTATTTTGGAGCTTTCTGCTTCTTTCAAGAGTTTAGTCAATGACCAAAAAAAGATGAGAGTTTATGTTTAGTAGTGCATACGGTATAGCTTCTAGTAGTTGTTCCCCGTATATTAGATTAAATAATTTGTTGATTAAGTATCCCCTTGAGTGTTATATGCGAGAATTATTTGTTAATATTAAAAATATGCAAACTTATACAACTCTGAGAGCTGACTTTCACTTAATATTTAGGAATCACTAAGTCAAACATATGGTGATATTGAATTCATAGCAAGCTACAAATGTCAATATTTATACATTGTTAATTAGTTGATCTGTAGATGGATTAATTTATTGGAACATATTATCATCGTAAGATAACAATCACAATTTCAGTTCTAATATATGTAAATTGTGAATTGCAATAAATTTATTTAAAGCACCAGAATGCACAGATATGAGTTTGATGCAACTATCTTCAAATAAGGCACATGGACAGAAATGAAATAAAACAAAGGGAGGAAGGAGGAAGAAAGAAAAAAGGAAGCTACTGATGACATAGAGGCTGATCTCAATTGATTGATAGCTGAGTCATAAGGTCCTTAGTTGATTAAAGTAAAGGGTATTATCTTATGGGGAAAAAAATTAAAAGAAGAACGTAGTTTTTCTATTATATATGAGGATACTCGGGTTGCTTGCCAACTAAAATAAATATTAACAATTCATTGTCAAAGATCATAGTTAGGAGGCTATACACGTATATGAAAGTGATAGATGTTGGGTTGCCATACCAGCTGGTTGGTATGGATGCCTTAATGTGGTCTATGTTGTTAAAATAGAAATATAGGGCTAATAATTGGGTAGGTTAACTGGTGACTATTTAATCATGTTTAGGTGTGTGAGCAACGAACTAACATTTAGTAAGAAAAACATATAAGCTTCCAGGTTTTAATTAATTGAATATGCTGCATCCTGAGTTATTCACTTTGCTAGGCCAAGCCTCTATTTCCTTTCTGAGTTTAGCAGAAAATTAAACTAGATATAGTCAGCATGGTATCTATTTTAATTCAAAAAGAAAACAAGGGGGAAAAAAAGAACGAAATCGTTTGTGGTTTGTGTTTATGCATGTTAAGTGGTGGCTTCAAAAGATATACTCTGTATTTTTGGGTAAGTGGCTTCAAAAGATATATAATTTTCTTACTGCTTAAACATCATGGAGAATGACATGAAACTATATTTAAATACTATTGTCATTAATTCTAGTTATGTTTCCCCCTTTTCCTTTGTAATTAAGCAATTAATAACTTTTGAACCATAGCGTTTCAAGCTAAAAAAAATGGAGAGCTTCGGGAAATACTTTCTGCAGGAAACAAATGTGATTCAATGTTTTCGCTTTTTATTTATAATGCTACTATAAGGTTTGTTGTTAATCCTCAGTTGTCTTGTCACTTCATAAATGTTCTTGTATTAGGTAATGGTAATATTCTGATAACCCTGACATTTGAACTATTGTGCATAGATGGACAAAGCCACTTTGCTTGCAGAAGTTATCTGCCAAGTGAAACAGCTGAAGAATTCTGCAACAGAAGCCAGTAAAGGTGTACTTATTCCCATGGATGCGGATGAAGTGAGAGTTGAGCCACTTGATGAGAGTTCCAGAGATGGAACCTACTTCTTGGCATCTCTCTGTTGTGATTACAATCCCGAGCTCCTATCTGAAGTGAAAAATGCTCTTAATGCCCTTCAGCTAAATATAGTGAAGGCAGAGATTTCTACCTTGGGCAAGCGGGTGAAGAATGTGTTTGTTTTCACGAGTGGCAGAGGCAATGGTAATGCTGAGGAACAACAGCTTCTTTTGAATTTAGTTCGTCAGGCTTTAAGTTCAATAGTGGATAAGATTTCTGTATGCATGGAATACTCACCGCGAACATTGCTTCCAAACAAAAGGCGCAGGATTTCTTTCTTCGAGTCTTCAAGCTCATCTTCATGAGTAGCATCCCGAGTAGTCTGATTATGTGCATTCTGTATAGCCTAAACTTGTAACATAAGATTTGATCTAAGTTGCAGCTTTGGAAGTAGACTATGGTGCTTGGTATATCAAGAAACACCTTCATTTTACTTTTGATTGTTTGATACTATAAAATAAAGTCAACTCGTGTCCACTCTCTTTTAGTATTAGTTGAAGGTGTAAGTTGTTCCTTTTAAAGGACAAGGAAATGTAACATATTTGCTTGATGTGTTTGGAAAATTGCAAGTTTTAAAATTCATACGTATTTGAGAATGTTGTTTATCTAATAAAAACTTGTTTTTTATTACTTACATATGCAGATTTTTGCCAAAAATGGTGCGGAACAAATATAAATGAAGTATCCTAATAAAGTCGAAATATATTCATTTATAGACATCTTAAATTGCTAAGGGGTTGTTTGATAAAAACTAAATGAATCTGAATCTGAATTGAGCTGAATCTGAATGAACTGAATTTGAATTTGAATCTGAATGAAAAAAGTTATTTGACAATTGATACGTCTGAACATCTTAATAATAGTATTTTACTTATTTTACCCCTCTAAACTATGATGAACAAGTATATAATTCTGTCTGGACGTACTAAAAAAAATTAAATACAACATTCATTGTACAACATATAAAAGTAAATAACTAAAACAAATTATCAAACAAAGTATTGAATAATTCAAACAAATTTAAAAATGAGTCATTCTACAATTTTTTTTATCATTTTATGTAAATAATTAAAAATACATAATAGTAATAAATAATAATAAGTTATCAAAACAACAATTAAACAAAATAAAATAACAATTAAATAAAACAAAACATTAATAATTAAAAAAAAAACTAAAGATAAAAACTTAATAAAATGTAACCCTTTACGTCCTTTCCCCTTTCCCCTCCTTTCTCCTTTCCGTCCCAATCCGGCAATCTCCCATTTTCTTCTTCTTCCCTCTTCTTTTTTTTTCATAATCTGGATATTGGTAATTGTTGGATGAGAGGAGACATAGTTTTTGTTTTTGGTTGATTCTTTTTTTCTTTTTCTTTTTGTAATTTAGTCATGATATAACTACAGATCTGGCTCTAAGGTGGTAGGATTTTGAAGATGGGTGGTGGAGGAGGAGGAGGATTTTCGACGGTGGTGAATCTAAGGGTTTGAAGATGGAAGTGGGTTTGCTTGCATGTATTGGGTGTGCGATGGCAGTCGTCAAATGATCGAGATGGAGATGAATGACTATTTGGGTAAAAAAAACCATCATTTAGACTGATTTAGCTGATTCAGCCAAAGTTTTTTAAAAGAATCGCTCAGTGCTATTCAGCCTCATTCAGATTTTAAAACTCTAAAACAAACACTCTTAATGACTTATTCGTTTAGATTTTGGGTCATTCAGATCCATTTAACGGAAAACAAACAGCCCTAAGACTCGGTATGACTTGTCTAATACTTTATACTAGTTACGTGGCACACATGCAAAATTTTAAAATAAAAATTGCACATTTTTATATAGAAATACAAATTTTAGCAAGGTAGAGAATTTAGGAGGTGGTAGATAATCGGACGGGAGAGAAAAAACAGAGATACAAACATTAGGCAAAAAAAAGACTAAGAAGGGTGTATTCAATAAAAACTTTTAAATATTTTTTTTAAGTGACAGACTTTCGTAGAGTTTGTGAAGTTTAGGGAGGTGTATTCAATTAAGATTTTTAAAAACTTTTTTTAAGTGACAAACTTTTGTAGAATTTGTAGGATTTTAATGATTTTCACAGACTTTAAATATTTTTTTAAAATGACTTTTATAGACTCCATGAAATAAATAAATATTTTTATAAACTTTTTATCAAGACTGTGATAGACTTTCGTATACTTCTAATATATATTGTAACTTATATTAATTGTTAATTAGTCCATGTGTACAACATCTTCCTCTTTTTTTATGAACTATAGTAAATCTCCTTATATTATTGTGGCATGAGATTTTATATATGTTAAAAGCGTTCACATTATTCCACTCATTTCATGATACATTTGGATACTCGGATACCAATAAAATTTTAGAAACTACAGACGCAATACAAAAATTAAGCTCACTTTTAATTGAGTTATATATACTTTATGCATATGCGTACACTTTTTACTAATAATTGATTGCTTTTTATTATTGATTGCTTTACTAATATATATATATATATATATATATATATATATATATATATATATATATATATATATATATATGTTGATTGTGTGATTCTGTCAACCCAATTTTTCATCTTAACTGCTGCTAATTTTGTTTGATTGTGTGGACCTTTTTTATGCGCCTAACATATATCAAAGCAGTGCGTTTTTCCTTTTTTTATAAGGAAAAGATAACGATTTTGTCAATTTGTCATACAGGAATACAACCACATGTTACATTATTTCACTATGATACACCAAATACACTTGAAGACGAATATGGAGGATGTCTCAAAAAATAACATACACATACACATCATATATTTTCTATTTTCATATATTATAATACATAATCTTTACAAGTGATATGAAAGTTTTATGATTTTATCTCACATTTGTTGAATAAATCTCTTTTCTCTTTCTATTGGAAGCTTTCGAACAGCTGCTTTTTCCCTCATCAATTCAGATTAAGTCTAGTTATTTGTTTACTTATTAATATATCTTATTAATTCTCTTATAATAAAATTATAATAAATCTAATTATTTTTATGGCCCAAATTTTACCATATTATTTATCCATCACATATTAATATTTATTAGTCCATATAAAATATATAACTAATTTGATCCAGTAAAAAATAAAGTCCAATTAATAACTAGTTTTATTCACCTTTGTGTTTATTTGGAAGTTTTTAGAAATCTTTAGAGATGAGGTAAGACTTTGGATATTGGTTGATAGTTATAATTCTTCTTCTAAAGTATGTTAAACTCTACCATTTGATAGAAATCTTTAAAATCTATGACTTTTTGAATACCAAAATATTTTTATAGACTTTATAAAAATCTTAATTCAATACCACCTAACTTTTAAAAACATTAAAAAAGTTATAATTGAATACTACTAAACTTTTATAAACTCTTTAAATGTCTTGATTGAATACAACCAAACTTTTAAAGTCTTTAAAAATCTTATTGAATGCACCCCCCTTAATAACTTTTTAAAGACTTTTAAAATTATTTTTAAAGACTACATGAAATAATTGACATACTTTTATAGACTTTTTATCAAGACTTTGATAGACTTTTGTATACTTCTAATATATCTTGCAGCTTATATTAATTGTTGAAAAGTCAACAAAGATATTATATTTTAGATGAAATTATTACGAAATTAAATAATTTTAAAATATATTGACAATGTCACAACCTAATTTGAAATAAAAGGTATTGTTGAAGTTGAATTATTAGATCATACTCAGTCTATTACAAGAAAATATCATATTTCATAATTTTTATATTTCATAAAAAAATCATTTTCTACTAACAATTATACAAAATAACAATTTCGATTTTAAAATTGTTCATTGTCGTTTTCCTATCAAGTCATTATTACTAAACTAACCATTTATAATTTTCAACAAATGACAAAATTAATAAATTTATTGCTTTTAAAAATAAACATAAAACAAAATAACTCTTTAATACTTACAAATATAATAAATGAGATTTTTTTTATGGGAGTGAAGAAATATAAAATGATATTAAAATATTTGTTATCTCAATTCTATTTGGAACTTTTAACTTTATTCTCTTTTTTTAACCCTTCCACATTTTTCTCTCTCCTGACCTTCTATAATAGCTCTCTTTCTTTTGGAGTTTTATTTTGAGAGAACTGATATATATATATATATATATATATATATATATATATATATATATTATTTTCTTTTCTTTTTTTTGTTTGATCTCCTCTATCTCTTTCTCTTTTGATCATCTTCTTCCTTTCTCAAATATTTAAAAATCTTTAAAGATAAAGTCGGACTTTGGATATGAGTATCTATTCTTCTAAAGTCTATCAAAATCTACCATTTGATAAAAATCTGAAAAATCTATGACTTTTTGAATACCAAAATACTTTTATAGACTTTGTAAAAAACTCAATTTAATACCACCTAATTTTTAAAGACATTACAAAAGTTTTAATTTGTAAAACTTCAACTTTTTGAATAAAGATGAATTTTCTATAAATATTATTTTTAAATGTTATGGAGTGAAATTGATATAATGTTATAGTTGTGGGTAATATTTATAAATTTTGCAAAGTATGCAAGTTGTTGTATTATATTCGATTGGTCGGGGAATATTCGTTTTAGCAGGAAATATTCGTACAACGGCGCAATCATTGGTGGGCCCCACAACAGAATTATTGTCTGATTGAGAAAACGACAAAAATATTTTTATGAAAATAACGGCGAAAGTTTTACAGTTAATACTGTTGAATTACTCGATAGTAAAAGTACAGAAATACGCGTGGTTGCATAGTAACACACGGTATTGGTTATTAATGCTTACGTGAGAGGTCATCTCAATTTTATTTTATTACTTATATATATATTAAAGTTATATATATATATATATATATATATATATATATATATATATATATAAGGTATGTATTTATATATTATATATATATGCAATGTTGTCAAGATTGACAAAGTGGGTGAAGGGAAATTGGGTGTTCACGTGGAGGGAACACAATTATTATTATTATATATATATATTTGTATGATAGTGGATTTGGTGGAGGAAAGCAATATTATTTTATATATATTTAAATGATAGTGGATTTTAGTGGAGGCAAGATGGAGTACTATAGGTATTAGTGTATACGCAATTGGCAGAGAGGGTACAATTATTATTATTATTATATATAATAGCATGTGTTTATTATATATATATATATATATATATATATATATATATTATATTTTTTGTTTGTAATGAATTATTGCATTGAAATCAATCTCCGTATGACGCCCGTGACTCTGCCAAATTATTTCGTCTGAATTCTTACTGTACAGTCCAATAGTATCATTCAATTTTCCAATAAATAGAAGCTCATTCCTTTATTATTTCTTACGAATTCACTGAAGCTTTAGAGAGAGAAATTATAGAGAAACTATAGAAAAGTATTTTGTTACTTCCCTACTCTTATATCCAGTTTCTTTTACGGTAAGGGGTGTTATTCTTTATTATTCATGAAGAGAACTGTTGTTATTCCATTGCTTATTATTCTGTTGGAATAACCTATATACGTGGTCTACCCTATACTTGGTGACATTCTTGTAGCATTCTGTTGGAACATCCTATCTGTGTGTTTTACACCGGACATGGTTCCGTCTTTATTATTATTCTATTGAAACATCATGTCTGTGTGTTTTACACCGGACCTGGTTCCGTCTTTATTATTATTCTATTGGAACATCCTGTCTGTGTGTTTTACATCGGACCTGGTTCCGTCTTATTATTATTCTGTTGGAACATCCTGTCTGTGTGTTTTACACCGGACCTATGTGACAATCCCAAAACAGGTCCATTCCATCCAACCTATTCTGAGTCGCCAAATACATGGTACAGAAAATAATTACAACTTTATTACAACAATTGTCGTGCAAAATACAACAACACATATGCTGTGAGTTTGGATACAAATATATACCAAATATGACTCATGTCCCAACCGTGGACAGCACCTCACAATGACACCTTACATAAAGGTATAGTCAAAAACTGTTTTAAAAATTAGAATATTTGGAAAGTACTCAAGGAAACCTTCGTACATGGGAGGCCATGCGTCTAAGTTATGATAGATATCATATGACCACATAATTATCCTTGGTTGACCCAATAGTTCCCAAAAAAAAACGAGAAGATTACTATAATATTATTTCCAATGGTGAGTCATCTCTTGACATATCATTATCTCCACTATCTCTAATTGAGAATTATACTTCAAACAAACACCAAGATTATATAGATAGTGCTCGTAAATATACTCAGCAAGTGGATGAGCACATCCCTGTCTTATGATGATATGAGGTTGTATTGCATTAGACATCTTGTATGGTAGTGACAAAACACTCTTCTAACGTTGGGTTCGCCTCACCCTATTTGATTCACCAAATATAACTACTAAATGATGACCACCGTTCTATTTCCCTGTTACCCCCGCTCGACCCAGCTACACTCTTATTACCTGAAAGGAATTGTGAAACAGAAGGGTGAGCACAACTAGCCCAGTAAAGAATATCATGACTAAAGATAAATAAATTATCAATAGCCTTCAACAGTAATAAATCAGAGATTTAGAACATATAGTAGATGATAAAAAATTTCAACCATAGTTACAGCGGAACGAGCAATCCATTAGAAGAGTCAAATAGACCATAAAGTCTATTATCTTCTCCATGTTAAAAATTCACCAACAATATTTTATCCCTATAACATCAATCAATAATTCTGGTCCACAATCATATGAATAACGCATAATCATAATTGTAGTTCTAAATTTCTCTTCTCATCTAGGACGAAGATAATTTTTATCACCTATCTTTACCTGAAACATCAAAGATCATGGTTATACCAAATCACAGTTCCTGTTCATAATCATACTAATAACTTCATCTTTGCACTATGGGCCAAAGATATTCGTCACCAGTTTATCTTTGCACTACCAGCCAAAGATATTCAACATTAGGTCATCTTTGCACTACGGGCCAAAGATATCCATCAACAATTCATCTTTGCACTACAGGCCAAAGAATTCCTCAACAGTTCATATTTGCACTACAGGCCAAATATATTCATCAAAAGTTCATATTTGCAAAAGTTCATATTTGCACTACAGGGCAAATATATTCATCAACAGTTTATATTTACACTACATGCCAAATATATTAATATCTCAAGAGTAATATATTTAAATCAAATATAATTTGGTCAGAAAAAGAAAACCAATTTTATCGGAATAGTAACTCGTGAATAGTAACTCATGAATAGTAACTCGTGAATAGTAACTCATGAATAATAACTCGACATGAAAAAGATAGAAATTTCACAATAAAATTCATACCAATATTTCGGTATAATGATATTGAAAGAATAATATTTCTTAAGTTTATAAACAATTTATTTTAATTGTTTACACTTTACTAAATAATGCATTTAATCATTCTAAAATGCCAAACTTATAAGATTTCATCATCAATAACCAAAAACCCTCATCAAAAATCTGCATATACCTCATATAGGATTCTCAAGCCATAAAATCCTATTTTTCAATTTTCTTACTTCACATAACATATTTAATTCATTTACTCATAACTAGTCTATTTTCATGAAAAATACCAAATCAGTTCCAAAAAATATTTCTTTTCTGAGATTTAGCAGAATATAGTTCCATATTAAACATATATTTCTCAAAATATTTAAAATTTCTTTACTATTTTTCATATGGCCAAAACTGTCAAATATTTAGACATTTATCATAAATTTTACTTTTATCCAAAAATTTCGAAATTCATAAAGTACACTAATATTATATAGATGTACTTCCAATAAAATTTTATCAATTTTTGAGTTAACCACAAGGAGTTATAAGCGGTTACTTTTAAAATAGTCTTTTCCCGTAAAAATTCATAACTCTTAATATATACATCCAAAAATCACCATTTTTGGACACAATCAATAAAACTCATCAAAACATCATTTCAAATTTTTCTAAATTTTTTGAAGGCCGGAAGAAGTACAAACTGAAAAACATAATAACCCTTAAAATCCCTTACCTCAAAAGAGTAGTACTTCTGACTTGAATATCGGATGAAAAACCGAAGGAAACTTCTACTAAATAGCAACTCTCAAAGTATCTAAATACTCTCAAAAATATGCTTGATAATATAGAGAGAAAGAAAACTTGTTTCTGGTGTGATTTTCAATTCTAACTTAAGCACCTATTTATAGGAAAATGCTAGAACGCCAAAGGAGACTAAAATAATAAAAATTATTTTTTATTTCATCCTTCCACGTACCAACCAAGTTCAGCCATCAAGCATGCCAACTTGGAAGAAAAACAAGCAGCCCACATATTTTAAATAAGAGTGGGTCCCACCCATAATTTAATAAAAATTATTTTATTTTCTGAAACTTCAGTAATTCATAATAAATAGCCATTTTATCAGAAAAATTTGAAACTCGCGTGTTTCCGTAGGAAATTTAATTCTCTACAACTTTGTAGAATAAGTTTTTCCAAATTTTAATAAAAAAATACCCGAAATCTACAAACTGATGATTTTAAACATCGTTTCAACACCTTTTAAAATTTATAACAAATCATTCGTTTATTTTTAACGGTTTCAAAATTTGTGGATATATACTCAACTTATATATGTATAACAGTTCAAGCCAACGTCGTTGTCGCATGTTGAGTTCCTTTTGAGTGAAAAAATATTTGAGGCTTTTATGATCCGTAAAGATCTCCACCTTCTCCCCATACAAGTAATGCCTCCAAATTTTAAGTGCAAAGATAACAGCTGTCAACTCTAGGTCATGAGTAGGATAATTTCTCTCATATTTCTTGAGTTGTCTTGATGCATAGGCTATGACTTTTCCATGTTGCATGAGAACGCATCCCAACCCTTTGCTCGATGCATCACTGTAGATGACAAATCCCTCCGAGCCAGATGGTATTGTTAGAACAGGTGCTGAAATGAGTCGCCTCTTGAGTTCTTGAAACTCTTATCACATTCTTCGCTCCAAACGAACTTTGTATCTTTCCGAGTCAGCTGAGTTAGTGGAGTAGCGATTCGAGAAAATCCTTCCACGAATCTCCGATAATAACCAGCTAAACCGAGAAAGCTACGTACTTCAGTTACTGATTTAGGTTGCTCCCAGCTTTGAATAGCTTCAATCTTTGCCGGGTCAACAGATATTCCACGACTTGATACTACGTGCCTAAGGAATGCTACCTCCTCCATCCAGAACTCGCATTTCTTCAACTTGGCATAAAGCTTGTATTCACGAAGCTTTTGAAGTACCAGCTTTTGCTCATGATCTTCACGACTTTTGGAATAAATAAGGATGTCATCAATAAAGACGACCACAAAGTGATCCAAATATTCCTTGAATACCCGGTTCATCATATCCATGAAGGCGGCAGGAGCATTAGTCAATCCAAAAGATATGACTAGGAATTCATAATGCCCGTACCGAGTTCTGAAAGCCGTCTTTGGAATATCCTCAGTTCTAACCTTCAGCTGATGATATCCAGAACGAAGATCGATCTTTGAAAAGAATTGTGCTCCTTGCAACTGGTCAAACAGGTCATCAATACGTGGCAATGGGTACCTATTTTTGATGGTGACATGATTCAACTCCCGATAATCAATACAAAGTCGCATACTTCCATCTTTCTTCTTCACGAATAGAACAGGAGCACCCCAAGGAGAAGTACTAGGACGAATAAAGTCAATGTCTAACAATTCCTGCAGTTGGATCTTTAACTCCTGCAGTTCAATAGGAGTCATTCGATATGGGGCTTTGGAAATGGGTTTTGTACCGGATTCAAGGTCGATAAAAAATTCAATTTAACGCTCTGGGGGTAGGCCAGGAAGTTCTTCAGGGAATACGTCAGGGAATTTATTAACAATAGAAATATCATTCAAAACTGACGTATTTTTGTTTAGATCCGTGACATGAGCTAAGAAAGCTTGACATCGTTTTTCAATAAACAAATAGCTTTATGGCTTGAGATGACAGCGATTGATTTTAATGGTTTGGTTGCTTGAATTCGCATAATAGGTCGATTAGGAATATGAAAGCTAACAACCTTATGAAAATAATCAATTTTTGCATGATGAGTAGTTAACCAATCAATCCCTAGAATCACGTCAAATGCAAGTATTTTTAATGAAATCAGATCGACAGGTAATGTATGGGTACCAACTTGAACCAAAAAGACTTATAAAAC
>CM029012.1:143523491-143636724 GCA_016801055.1 Panax notoginseng | reverse complement strand
TGTCGATCTGATTTCATTAAAAATACTTGCATTTGACGTGATTCTAGGGATTGATTGGTTAACTACTCATCATGTAAAAAATTGATTGTTTTCGTAAGGTTATTAGCTTTCATATTCCTAATCGACCTATTATGCGAATTAAGCAACCAAACCATTAAAATCAATCGCTGTCATCTCAAGCCATAAAGCTATTCGTTTATTGAAAAACGGATGTCAAGCTTTTCTTAGCTCATGTCATGATCTAAACAAAAATACGTCATATTTGAATGATATTATTCTATTATTAATAAATTCCCTGACTTACCCCCAAGCGTGAAATTGAATTTTTGTATCGACCTTGAACCCGGTACAAAACCCATTTCCAAAGCCCCATATCGAATGACTCCTATTGAACTTCAGATGTTAAAGATCTAACTGCAGGAATTGTTAGACATTGTCGTTTATTCATCCTAGTACTTCTCCTTGGTTGCTCCTGTGCTATTCGTGAAGAAGAAAGATGGAAGTATGCGACTTTGTATTGATTATCGGGAGTTGAATCAAGTCACCATAAAAAACAGTACCCATTGCCACGTATTGATGACCTGTTTGACCAGTTGCAAGAAGCACAATTCTTTTCAAAGATCGATCTTCGTTCTGGATATCATCAGCGAAGGTTAGAACTGAGGATATTCCAAAGACGGCTTTCAGAACTCGGTACGGGCATTATGAATTCCTAGTCATGTCCTTTGGATTTTACTAATGCTCCTGCTGCCTTCATGGATATGATGAACCGGGTATTCAAGGAATATTTGGATCACTTTGTGGTCGTCTTCATTGATGACATCCTTATTTATTCTAAAAGCTATGAAGATCATGAGCAACACTTGAGGTTGGTACTCCAAAAGCTTCGTGAATACAAGCTTTATGCAAGTTGAAGAAATGCGAGTTCTGGTTGGAGGAGGTAGCATTCCTTGGGCACGTAGTATCAAGTCGTGGAATATCGTTGACCGCGCAAAGATTGAAGCTATTCAAAGCTGGGAGCAACCTAAATCAGTGACCGAAGTACGTAGCTTTCTTGGTTAAGCTGGTTATTATCGGAGATTCGTGGAAGGATTTTCTCGAATCGCTACTCCATTAACTCAGCTGACTCGAAAAGAGACAAAGTTCGGTTGGAGCAAAAAATGTGAGGAGATTTTCAAGAACTCAAGAGGAGACTCATTTCAGCACCTGTTCTAACAATACCATCTGGCTCGGGAGGGATTTGTCATCTACATGAGCTTCGAGCAAAGGGTTGGGATGCGTTCTCATGCAACATGAAAAAGTCATAGCCTATGCATCAAGACAACTCAAGGAATATAGAAATTACCTACTCATGATCTAATGTTGGCAGCTGTTTTCTTTGCACTTAAAATTTGGAGGCATTACTTGTATGGGGAGAAGGTGGAGATCTTACGGATCATAAAAGCCTCAAATATTTCTTCACTCAAAAGGAACTCAACATGCGACAATGACGTTGGCTTGAACTGTTGAAAGATTATGATCAAACCATTCAATATCATCCTGGAAAAGCGAACGTGGTAGCTGACGCATTGAGTAGAAGATCATATGCAAGTACGAGTGCAATATTGTCAACACAAAGGCCCATTTTGTGTGACTTGCAAAGGATGGAGATAGAGTTAAAGACTCTAGGGACCCATGTGATGATGGCGAATATACGAGTAGAACCACTTTAATTGATATAGTTAAAGTTGCTCAAGCTACAGACCTGGAGCTGATGCGTATGAGGAAGAAAGTGCAAGAAGGTACTATGCCGGAAGCAAGAATCGATGAAGAAGGAATACTTCGAGTCAACTCCAGACTCTTGTGTTCCTAACAACCCTGATTTAAAATATAAAATCATGATGGAGGCGCACAACACACCGTTTGCAATCCATCCTGGAAGTACCAAAATGTATCATGATCTTCGTCATACATTTTGGTGGAGCAATATGAAGAGAGAGATAACACTGTTTATCTCAATGTTTAACTTGTCAACGAGTCAAAGCGAGCCAAGTAGTACCAAAAGGTCCATTGCAACCACTTGAAATTCCAAATGGAAGTGGGAGCACATTACCAAGGATTTCGTTACCGGTCTTCCTAGGGTTCTCAAGGTATTGATGCAATTTGGGGTCATTGTTGATAGATTGACCAAGTCTGCTCATTTCTTACCGATACGAAAACTTATACACTTGAACGTCTTGCTCGTATGTACATAAACGAGATTGTAAGACTGCATGGTATGCCAGTATCCATAGTTTCTGATCGAGACCCAAGATTCACTTCACGATTTTGGGTTAGTTTACAAAAAGCTATGGGCACAGATTTACGATTTAGTTCGGCATATCATCCTCAGATGGACGGACAATTAGAGAGGACTATTCAAACTATAGAAGATTTATTAAGACTCTGTGTCCTTGACTTCAAGGAAGTTGGGACAAGTTCTTACCATTGGTGGAGTTTCCTACAACAACAGTTATCAAGCAAGTATTGGCATGCTCCATTCGAAGCATATGGAAGAAAATGTTGTTCTCCAGTATGCTGGGATGAGGTGGGTGAAGCAACGTTTTGGGACCGGAGTTGGTACGTATGACTACAGAAAAGATTCAAACGATCCGATAACGTATAAAAACCTCACAAGATCAACAAAAGAGTTATGCTGATCTTCATCGAAAGGACGTGGAATTGATGTAGGAGATCATGTGTTCTTACGTGTTGCTCCATGGAAAGGAGTTACGAGATTTGGAAAAGAGAGGAAAGCTCAAGCCTCGATTCATCGGTCCATTTTTAATCCTCGATCGAGTAGGAACTGTGGCTTATAGACTCGCTTTAAACCGCCAAGTATGTCTCGTGTTCTATATTTTTCACATATCCATGTTACGCAAATATGGTGAAGACCCGAACCACATTATTGAGTTAGAACCACGACAAATAGCGAGGATTTGACGTATGAAGAAGTTCCTGTTCAAATATTGGATAAAAAGAACATATTCTACGCTCCAAGGTTATACCTCAAGTCAAAGTTTTGTGGAGAAACCACGATTTGAGGAAATGACTTGGAGTTAGAATCAGAAATGAAATCAAGGTATCCTTACCTCTTCGACATACCAGGTACGTACCCTAATTTCGAGGGCGAAATTTCATAAGAAGGGGAGGTTGTAAGACCCCAACTTTTATAAATAAAGATGAATTTTCTATAAATATTATTTTTGAATATTATGGAGTTAATTTGATATAATGTTATAGTTGTGGGTAATATTTATAAATTTTACAAAGTTCGCAAGTTGTTATATAATATTCGATTGGTCGGGGAATATTCGTTTTAACAGGGAATATTCGTACAACGGCACAATCATTGGTGACCCCACAACAAATTATTGTCGGATTGAGAAAACGACAAAAATATTTTATTAAAAATAACGGCGGAAGTTTTACCATTGATACTGTTGAACTACTCGTAGTAAAAGTACAGTAATACGTGTGGTTGCATAGTAGCACACGGTATTGATTATTAATGCTTATGTGAAAAGTCACTCAGTTTGATTCAATTATTGTCAGTTAATAATATGAATTATTTAGCGATAATGACGTTTTGTTTTTATTCGTATTATAACGTATAAAACAGAAACATCTTTTTATATAAAACAAAATACTTTATTAAAGTTATTCTTAAATAGAACTAATATATATTTTATTTAAAAAATTTCTTTAAATATGGACCGTCAGATTAAAGTAATCAATCTGGACCGTTCATGGATTAGTTACTATGCATTCTATTTTCTATAAATAGCAACTCATTCCTTCATTATTCCTTACGAATTCACTGAACTCTAGAGAGAGAAACTATAGAGGGAAACTATAGAGAGAGAGAAGAAGAGTATTCTGCTACTTAACTACTTCCTTATTTCAGCTCTTCTTTAAAACGGTAAGGGGTGTTATTCTTTCTTATTCATGAAGAGAACTGTTGTTGTTCCATTTCTTATTATTCTGTTGGAATAACCTGTATACGCGGTCTACCCTATACTTGGTGACATTCTTCTATTATTCTGTTGGAACATCCTGTCTGTGTATTTTACACCGGACCTGGTTCCGTCTTTATTATTATTCTGTTGGAACATCCTGTCTGTGTGTTTTACACCGGACCTGGTTCCGTCTTTATTATTATTCTGTTGGAACATCCTGTCTGTGTGTTTTACACCAGACCTGGTTCCGTCTTTATTGTTATTCTGTTGGAACATCCTGTCTGTGTGTTTTGCACCAGACCTGGTTCCGTCTTTATTATTATTCTGTTGGAACATCCTGTCTGTGTTTTTACACCAGATCTGGTTCCGTCTTTATTGTTATTCTGTTGGAACATCCTGTCTGTGTGTTTTACACCAGACCTGGTTCCGTCTTTATTATTATTCTGTTGGAACATCCTGTCTGTGTTTTACACCGACCTGGTTGAGTCTTTATTATTATTCTGTTGGAATATCCTGTCTGTGCGTTTTATGCCGGACCTGGTTCCATTATTTATTATTCTGTTGGAATAACCTGCCTGTGCGGTCTATCGCATGCATGGTGATTTCTTTTGTTATTACATTCTTTATTATACTCAGTTGGTTAAGTTTTGACTTCTATACTCCATGAAATTTGTGGAATATCCTTGATAATTGCGTTTCATCCAGTATCTTTTCATGAAAATATTCTTCTAAGCATTCTTGAATTTTACTCCACAAAGCAGTATCATGTTGACAATTTGGACGTTGTTAATTATTGGATAAATTAATTCTTGAACTTGTTTTATTGAATTCTTATATCATTGTCATCATCCTCATGTTTATAAAATGTTGAAAGTCATCTGTGGCCTGTAGTGCATAGATGGACTTGGTATGATTATGACCAGGGATTATTCGGTATAATCATGACCGTAATGTTACAAATGATGTGGTAAAAGTCCTCATTGGCCCGTAGTGCATTGGTGGACAGTTGTTGGCATGATCATGACCATTAGTGAATACACGAATATCCTTGACCGTAGTGCAGGGGTGATTCGATGATGTGGATTATTTTATTAAGCTGAGTCCCAGCGATCACAGTGTTGAAAAACTTTTTAAATCATAAAAGATAGTAGAGTTTATTTTCTACTTGACTCTTTTAATGGATTGCTTGTTCCGCTGCAGTTAAATTTGATGTCTATTATATTTTATCAGTTTAACATTGTTGAAGGCTAATGATAATTTATTCTGCATTATTTTAGTCATAATATTTCTTACTGGGCTAGTTGAGCTCACCCTTTCTTTCACTGTTCTCTTCAGGAAATGAGAACGAAGCTGGGGCAAGTCGGGAACGGAGTGATGGTCCGAATGATAGTATTAGTTAGTAGTCCTCATTATTCTATGTAATAGTGTGTTAATAAATGTAACGAGGACTCCTTTTGAGTATGAATACTCTCTAGAAGATAATATTTGTATTCAAACTCACAGTTTATGTTTTGTCGTATTGTACACGATAGTTGTATTAGTAAGTTGTATTTGTATTCTGTACTATGCATCTGACGACCCAAGATGGGTGATGTATACCTAATTTTGGGGGCGTCACATGATGGATGATTTGGTGTTGATAACTGTGTACTCGGTTTCTGAGGCATAGAGATGACGAATTCGTGCCTCGTCATTCTCCACAGTGACTTCGCCCGGAGCAGAAGGCAATTCAATCTGGAGAAGGTCAACGGAGGTGAGAGTGGCGGTGCCGGCCACGGCGACTGCCGTGGGAGGAGGAACGCTAGAATCAGCCATTTGTGGTGACTTAAAAGGAGGTAAGGCACAAAGGCAAGAGTTTAGAAAGGGAATGGCAGGAATCGAAGAAATTTGGTGAAATGAGTATCTCGCCGGAAATCGCCCTTGCCGGAAAAATTTGACAGAGATTTGAAATATTGAAGGCTCGAAAAAGTGACAGTGATGGATGTTGGGGAACTTATATAGCCCGTCGGGCACGGTTTCCAAGACGACTATTTATAGCAGGTGGAGCCCAGTCTTGAAAAAACGTGTACCAGCTCGCCGACCGAAGAGAAACTGCTTGGGTTCCCGAGACAGCTCATCATTATGGCGTGACTATCCAAATTCATGTCCTTTCAAGTCTCCTGTCATAAATATCTTATAACAAGAGACTGAGGGGCAATGTTCGGGAGTGTTTCACCGATCCTCTGTTGGGTTGAAGGCCTAGACCGGAACCAAGGAGGTCGAGCTCGTATGTTCGGATATAGGAGATCGGGGTCGGGTACCCGAGCCCAATAGGCTGGGGCCCGATTGTCTTCGTGAGGGTCGAGATCGGGTCTTTGCGTCTTCTAGGCCGAGGCCCAGACCGGTGTTTATGCTTGGCTGTTGGGTTGGGCCTGAACATGTGAGCAGCCCACATGCAGAGTTGGAGTGACAAGGAGTTTACGTGATTAAGGGTACTAACCCTAATCATATGCTAACAAGGCAACTCCAAAGGTAGTGTTGGAAAGGGATTTCACTTGCACCTTTTAAGGAGATTGTGTTGGACCCAAATATGGTAACTAACATATTTAGGAGTCCTACTCTAATTCGGAGAAGGATGCCAAGGTGCTATAAATACAAGGCCAATGTTACAATTAACAGGTAATACCTACTTTGAGCACTAAACACATAACCTCCATTGTTAAACCTTGTAAACGGCCTGTACTTATTCTCACACCGGAGCTATCCCCCGGCGGCACGGCCGTCAAACTTCTGTGTGATCTGTTATTGTGCAGGTTTCAGCGCGTGAATTCTGTGATTGGACGCGCAAACGAAACTTGGTGTTAACACATTATATAATACATATTTACGCAATCACGTACCTAATTTACATATGTCCTAACATATTTCTTCTAGTTTATTAACTTATTATCACAAATTGACTTAATAAGTTATAAACACATACATACTCATATCAATAATCAATTACTTAAGGATTGTAAATCCTTTTAATTTAGTAATCAAGGCTAACATTCAAGCTATGTTAATTTCTTACATAATTTTCATTACTCTTCATTGAAAATGATTAAGTATACTTCTTAGTTAATAAATTAACTATATAGCTTAATTATCATATACACTTATATGATTCAAATACTTTCATTAAAAAAAAATTATTTAAAAATTTTGAATTATGTAAAATTTTGAGTTCTCACAGTGTGTCGATTAATTACACTTATGACACATCGTTTTATATAAAGAATATTTGGTTTGTATTAATTCTCTTTAAAATAAGATAATCTCATGTGTCTTTTCTACGCATGACGTATAGGAAGACATATTCAGCCTCTCAATTAGAATTTAGAGGACATGCAAAAGGGGAATTAAGTTGCTGTTTGTTATATCTGATTATCTTTTAATAGATTGTCTCTTATTCGTTAAGAAATATGATGCTATTTATTTATTTTTTTGTTATCTCTAAATGCCTCTTAATTGGTAAGACAGAAAATAAAATCTTAATAATTAAGAGGTACCTCTTAATGAAATTTTTTTGATAATTTTTTTTTATATAAATATATTCAACAATATTATGCACTCATTTTTATTAAATTGAATATTTAAAATTATTAAATAAAATTTTACCCTTTAAAGTAGTAAAATAGTGTCATTAAGATACAACTTACTTTTTAGTTATCAAATAATTTTTTAGATTCAGACCTCGTAACCATTCAGATGATCTAATTTATTAAGACATCATAATCATTCAGATCTTAATTTTCAAATTTATCAAACACAACTTAATTACAATCAGCCTCTTAATTAGAGGACACGAAGATGATTATCCCAAGCTTGTTATTATCTTCAATTTTCTTTTGTCTTTCCTCATCCCACTCTTACTTTTGTTCAAAAGTTTTAAGTTAATCGTTATAACTTTATTATCATATGTAATCTACGAAATTAAATTAAAACTAAATAAATTTAAGAATAAAATCGTAGCAAATACTTCATCCGTTTTAAAATTAGAGATATAATTTGACTTTTGAATTCAATTGACGATATTTTTACATAAAAAAGTTAATATTTTCACATAATTCTTCTCACATAAATAGTGAGTGGTCCTACTTTTATATGAGAAAGACTCATATGAAAATAATATTATTTTAACATGAAAAAATATCGGTTTCCATTCAAAATTTATCATTGACAATTGAAAAGTTTGGTCGGAATTTTATTAAAAAATAACGAGTGAAGAAATCATCCAGTGACACAAGCATTTTGTGCAAGTTATGTAGAATAAAATTAAAAGAATTAAAGAAGATACATTAATATAATTAAATAGATAAATAAAACTAGCACATGGAGTTAATATTATCATGTTCACATCAAGTCGATTGCTTTCTTTCTCTGCCGCACGCTTGGTTGGAAATTTCCGTTCGGACCCATCCTTTTAAATTTTAAACAAAAAACCATATATAATCTTCCATCCGGAAAAGTAACCAAGGAATCAATAATTTTTCACATAATTGATGAGACTCAATCATATTTATTAATTTATTTATATTTTTGAATTTATTTATATGATATAAAATTTATGTAAAATATCTCAACAATATAATCTTTTTCAACGTTAGACTTCATATTGTATAATTACTTTACAACCCGTCCACAAAATGTCTCATATATATTTGAGTTTGATCTTTAATTAATTTGTGAAATCTGAAAATTAAAATTTTGGTATGAATTTGACCAAAACTAAATAAGTCAAATGAATTTTGAATTTTAAGATTTTGAAAATAATTAATAAAAAGAATTCAAAACGAATGCTGAGCGAACGAGCGAGCGAGTAATATTTAGGTAGTAAATTGTAAGGAAGTGTTTGTTTAGAGTTGAATGAAGCTGAATGACTGAATGACTGAATCGATCAGTGCGTTTATTTTGGTCTGAATGACTGAATCGATAAGATAGACGAGTTGAATGACTAAGGTGCTGTTTGTTTACATCTGATTGCCTCTTAATGGATTGTCTCTTATTCGCTAAGAGGCATGATGTTGTTTGTTTTATTTTTTGTTACCTCTGAATGCCTCTTAATCGGTAAGACAGAAAATGAAATCTTAATAATTAAGAGGTACCTCTTAATGAAATTTTTTTGATAATTTTTTTTTATATAAATATATTCAACAATATTATGCACTCATTTTTATTAAATTGAATATTTAAAATTATTAAATAAAATTTTACCCTTTAAAATGGTAAAATAGTGTCATTAAGAGACAACTTACTTTTTTGTTATCAAACAATTTTTTAGATTCAGACCTCATAACCATTCAGATGATCTAATTTATTAAGACATCATAATCATTCAGATCTTAATTCCTAGATTTATCAAACACAACCTAAGTCAAAAAATTTTAGCCAAATGACTGAATGAGCAGCTGAATGAAGTAAAAAAAATTATAAATAATTTATAAAATTTTAAAAAAATATTAACTATTATATTAAGTAATATTAAATAAATTTACAATAATTTTGAATTTTTTCAGAGGAGTAAAATAATAAAGTTTTGTCATTCAGATGTTTCAGACATGTTAATTATCAAATAATTTTTTTTATTCAAATTTAGATTCAATTTATTCAGACAGTTTTTATCAAACACTCCCTAAATAGGAATAGGAATAGGAATAGGAATAGGAATAGGGGTGTAAGTTATAAAAATTCCAGATGAGTAAAAGACGAAGAAAAGGATTACTCACAACTCCTTCGTCCGTCCGTCCATCTGAAAGCTGAGTGAAATTAACCTCCACTTGGCATACAATTTTTATATACTTAGTAGTACAAATTAAATAAAATACTATTCCTATGATCAAATTTATGCCTGCCTGCCTGCCTGATGACTGATGTTAAAAACTCAATCTACAGAGTCAAACACGCTGGCTTGGACTGGTTAGCATCCTCAATTCCATTTGTCATGCACAATAATCAAATGAATGAATGTAAACGTGACGGTACAAGTAAAAGGTTTGCTAAGTATTTAGCAAAACAAAAAAGAAAGGTTAGCTAAGAAAAAAGAATGACGTGGGTCCAAATTCAAACTCCCTTTCAACTATTTTAACAAAGAAAAAAAATATGATAGACTAACCCCACTAAACACACATCTTTAAAATTTAGATAATACTCCCTACTAGTACTCTCTTCGTTCTTTAATATAGATCATTTTAGAAAAAAAATTTATTCCTTAATATAAATCGTTTTAGAATTTCAAGTAAGTATTAATTGTTTAATTTCCAATATTACCCCAAATATTAAATGTAACTTTAGTCCTCTCACTATTTTCTATCCAATAAATAATAATCTCTTATTTCAATACAAGAATAATATAAAAAATTAATATTATAGTTAATACTATATAATCATTACCTTAATACTTGTACATAACTCTAAAACGACCTATATTAAAGAACGGAGCGAATAATTTCCATACCACTGATCCATACATCATGCTCACAATTCATTAGTCGTATATTGACTCACACCTGTCCCCAACTCTACCAAATGTAGTACTAATTCTCATTCTCTCTCTTCTTTGACTTAGTAAACTAAATAAAAAAAAATACTTATATTAAAAAATACTAATCCTCACAATATGCATGCCGTGCCGGCGCTAGCCGTCTTCAATCGTCAAACCACACATTAACAAATTTATATAAACACTCTCCTCTTCCCCATAACATTTATATACCTACAATCATAAAAAAAAAAAAAAAAAAAAAAAAAAAACCACACACAACAACTAAATCTCTCTCCCCCATGATTCCCTCCACAATCAGTGTCCTACTGTTCTTCTAATTAGCTCTGCAAATTCCCAATTCTACTTCATCACGCTCTCTCTTTCCAAATTCCATACCCCATTATCCCAATATAAGTATATCCTTTTGTTTTTCATTTTCATTTAGTATTTTATTTTATCATCAGTCATGTTTTCGTTAAGCTCAATTTTGACCACTGCTGCTGTGATTGTTGGTTTCTACTTTGTTCTGCGCATTTTATCCAAAACGTCTCTGTTGCTCATGGCTGAAAAATGGTGGAGATTGCTGGAGGACACTTGTCATGTGTACCAGTTCTACAAAGTTCCCAAATTCAATCAACATATGCAAGAGAATCAGCTCTATAGAAAAGTTTTCACTTATCTAAATTCTTTATCTTGCGTTGAAGATTCAGATTTCGCAAACCTTTTCTCAGGAAAAGGTAGCAAAGCCAATGAGATTAATATCGTCCTTGATTCCGATCAAGTTGTAACCGATAAATTTCTTGGTGCTAGAGTATATTGGATGAACGAGAAAGTACAAGGGGATAAAAATGGCTCCGGAACTTTGGTATTGAAGATTAGGAGAAGAGACAAGCGTAGAATCCTTCTTCCGTACATTCAACATATTCATAGCGTGTTCGATGAAATTGAGCAGCGAAGAAAAGATATTATACTGTACATAAACGCAGAATTTGAGCCGGAGAAGAACGGCCGGTGGATATCGATCCCGTTCACTCATCCGTCGACGATCGATACATCAGTAATGGACTCGGATCTCAAGAACAAGGTCAAGTCGGATCTCGAAACATTCCTCAAGTCGAAGCAGTACTATCACCGGCTAGGCCGAGTCTGGAAGCGGAGTTACCTCCTCTACGGCCCGTCCGGTACAGGAAAATCGAGCTTTGTCGCCGGAATCGCGAAGTTCCTTAGCTACGATGTTTACGATATCGATTTGCGTAGAGTCGCCGATGATTCGAATCTGAAAATGCTTTTGCTACAGACTACGAACAAGTCAGTGATCGTGATTGAAGATCTCGACCGTTACTTGATCGAGAAATCAACGGCTGTGAGCTTGTCTGGGATTCTGAGCTTTATGGACGGGATTTTCTCCTGCTGCGGCGAAGAACGGGTGATGGTCTTCACAATGAGCGGTAAGGATCAAGTTGATCCAACGGTTCTGAGACCCGGAAGGATTGACGTTCACATACAGTTCCCTCTATGCGATTTCTCCGCTTTCAAAAGTTTAGCCAGCAGCCATTTGGGGCTGAAAGATCACAAACTCTTCCCACAAGTTGAAGAGATTTTTCAAACCGGGTCATGCTTGAGTCCGGCTGAGATTGGCGAGATCATGATTTCGAATCGGAGCTCACCGACCCGGGCTTTGAAATCGATTATCACCGCAATGCAAACTAATATTGATGCGAGGGTGGTAAGTAAGATCCCACGGAGCGCATCGGGTCGGGCATTTGTGGAAGAATCGGGTGAGTCCGGGTTATTTTGTCGAGAAAGTGTTCATACGGTTAGGGAATTTCGAAAACTGTATGGTCTCTTGAGGATCAAGAGTGGTAGGAAGAACTCGTTGGATTTGGATTCACTTGAGAAAGAGAACTCGAGACATGAGACTTGATTTAGGACACAAGCTATAGGTCAACCCGAACCCCACCATATTCAGAATCTCACTACATTGGTCTGGTCACAATGGCTATTCTTCATTCATTCTTCTCTTGATAAAAAAAAATCTCATAATGGTCAATCATTTCGATTTACAAGTTTTAATTGGAAATTCATCCAAGTTGATATACATATAGCATATGATGATGATGTAAATAAAGTGTTTATTTCACCTTTAACTTATTCAGGATTCATTGGTTCATATGATTCAACGTCATGGCAGTCCAAATTTAGTATTGATTATTGTAAGCATGGTTTGCTTTAAGCATAAGCTTAATTTGTAAAACAAATTTAAAAGATTTTAGAGACAACAATAGTTATACTACGGTTAAATTGTAGTACTAAAGGTAGAAATGAAAAAAATTGTGTTTGGTTGCGATGGATTGAACCATTTTTATTTCTCCAAAATTTATGAATTTTATTTCTTTGGAGAGGGACGAGGGAGAGTATGGAATAACTCATTCCAACTATAATGAAATGAATTATTCCATTCTTTCAATCTAAACGTAGGGTAAACATGTTGTTGCAAGAGCTAATAATTATAAATATGTTTTGAATTTATAGATTATTTTAGATAGGAGTGATGCCATTTTTAGATGAGATGCAAAATTCTCTTCTTCTTTTTTTATTATGGGAATTGATATTTTTACAAAGAAGATTGATATTTTCACAAGGTCTCGTTCACATGAATGTAAATCCCGTCCGTTTACTATTTATGTGAGGAGAGTCTTATAAAAATATCAATTCCTTTTATTTATTATTTTAAGATGAAGGAAGTGTTACAAAATAAGATGAATACATCGAAAGGTTAGATGTCAGAAAACGAAAAAAACTTGCGTGCATTCTCAAGTCTCAACCAACCAAAATGATCTTGGGCACTCAACAAAATATGACTTGTAAGTACATTTTATATCATTAGATATGATTAAGATCCCAACTTATTATTAACTTATACTGTTATTATTTTTTAATTATAGGAGTCTAGTGGGAACGTAGTTTTTATTTTTTATAATTTATATTATTATATTTTAATTATAGAGAGATCTAAAAGAGACTTTATTACTAGAATATTTTTAATATCAAATGTCACTTAACCGTTGGTGTTTTATTGACAACAATAATAATAATAAAAAATAATTGAAAACAAAAAGAAAATAAAGTATGAGGACCAACAAGATTGGCTCCCTCGTCCATAAAGTATGACTCTTCTTTGTAGATGGTAGCCCCCTTCCTGATCCTGATCCTGATCCTGATGCAACGCAATGTTATCATTTCTTAGCAAATACTCCTACTACCATAATTTAAGCGACTCGGTATTTAATCCATCAATTCATATATTATTCTTCCCTTCCCCTTCCAAAATTAGATATATATTTTAATTTTTTAAAATTAATTTATAAAATTTAAAATTAATATAATTTTGTTCAAATTTTAAAAACAATAAATATGATAATTAGTAGTATTTATAGTTAATTTGTAATTATTATATTTATTGTATTAAAACTAAATAATTTTATATCAATTTTAAAATTTAAAATTTTGCAAATTAATTTTAAAAATTAAAATTTATCTCTAATATTAGAACGGAGACGGTACATTATACAAGTATTTTATTAGCATTATCCTACTAAAATTGTTTCATTTTAACTTGCTTTTGAGTGCATTTACTTGAGATGGCCATCATAGGTACAAATAATAATCAGCTATACATATGTTGTATAACAAAATAAAAATTTTCTCATTTTCAAATGAATATAGTACTAAATTTTGAATAATGCTAGATGTTAACGCCAAGATCTTTTGTCAACGTCCCAATCACGTAAGACGTCCTGATCCTGCACATTAAATACAGTCAACACCAAAAGCTTGACGGCTTCGACCGTCGGGGAATAGCTCAGGCGTGAGAGTCAGTACCGACCGTTACAAGGGTTAACAATGGAGGATAAAATATCTAGTATCCTTAGAGAGATAAAAATTTGTATGTTTTGGTGTATGCGTACCTTTTCTTGGAGACTCTTTTGCTAGGCTATACTCTCTTGTCTGGTTTACTGTGTCACCCACTATCTACTGACACCACCCATCCCCACGTTCGGTGACTAACCTGTCACTCCATCACCTTTGTTCACTGTTTTCTACCGCCGGCCGAAAATCATCACATCCACATTGTAAGACCCCGAATTTTATGAAATAAAAGTATTCAATTTTTCTTATAATTACAATTTAGTAAATGGTTAAATTGATAAAAAAATTAAAGTTATGGGTGAAATGTGAAAATTGTTCAAAATAAACAAGTGGTTATAAAAGAATCATTGTTGTCGGGGAATATTCGTTTGGTCGTGGAATATTCTTTCTGTCGGGGAATATTCGTACGACGGCGCAGCTATTTGTGGGCCCCATAACGAATAACTGTCGGATGAAGAAAACGACAAATTTGAGTTTTTACAAATAACGGCGTAGTTGTTACCGTTAACACTGTTGGAATACCTGGTAGTTAAAATACAGTAATACGCGTTATTGCACAGTAGCACACGGTATTGCATAGTATTTTTGAAATTATTGATTCTTACGTAAGAAGGCACTACTCAATAATTGTTACAGTAATTACTGTTCAATATTTTATTTTATTGATTCAATAATTGCTACGTTGAAATTTTATATTATTGTTGTTCAATAATTATCACTGCACAGTATTTCCCATTATCAGATCAATAATTCATATTATTTGAATAATATTATTAGATAACATTATTGGCAATGACTAGAAAGTTCTGTCTAAGGAGAGGTTTGGTCACCTAATTGCGCGCCAGTAAGGAGAAATTCTTATTGGAAAGCCCCCTCTTTCCTGGAAACGGCCTGGTTGTCATAAATGTGATTCTGTAATATTATTTGTGAATAATTAATTATTGATTCATATGATAAGAAAATATTTATTTTATGTGGATATAAATGATGGATTTATTTATGTGGTTATAAATGAAGGAATTAATGTTGAGATGTTTTATCAGTATTTTGTCGGAATGGAGGTATTAAAAATCAATCAGGGTTTTTGAGATATATTGCGAGGGTTATAATTTTTAATCCGACCGTTGGATCGTTGTGATTTTTGGATATGTTATACATATATAAGTTGAGTATATGCCCACAAATTTTGAACCGTTAAAAATGAACGTATGATTTGTTATAAATTTTAAGAGGTGGCTGATTCAGAAATCAGGTTATAAATCATTTTTGGTGGAAAATTCTAGAATTGGTAGGCCCCACTTGTGGTTGGTGAAGAAATGTGCTGAATTATATTTCAAATATGGTGGGTGGAAATAGTAGCAGGTAAAGCCATCAGGTTGCAGGTCAAACCTACCAAAATTTTTCTATAAATAGAGGGCTAAGTTAGAATTGAAAATCACACCAGAAACATAAGTTTTCTCTCTTTCTCTCTCTAGATTATTGAGTGTATTTTGTGAGTATTTAGATACTCTGTGAGTTTCTATTCATCAGTACAAGTTTCCTTCAGCCTTATACCGATCAGAAGTACTGCTCTTTTGAGGTAAGAGATAGTAAGGGATAGTAAGGGATAATAAGGGATATTAAGGGATTTTAAGGGTTGTTATGATTTTCAGTTTCGTAATTTTTCTGATCTTCAAAAATTCTGGAAAAATTTGAAATGATATTTGGATGAGTTTTATTGATTGTGTCTAAAAATGGTGATTTTTGAATGTATAGATTGAGAGTTATGAATTTTATGAGAAAAAACTATTTTAAAAGTAACTGCTTATAATTTCTTGTGGTTAACTCCAAAATTGATGAAATTTTTATTGGGAGTACATGTATATGATGGAAGTATACTCTGTTAATTTCAGAATTTTTGGACAAAAGTACATTTTTTGATAAATGTCTAAATATTCGGCTATTTTGACCATATGAAAAATAGTAAATGACTTTTAAAAATTCTGAGAAAAATATATGTTCACTATGGGACTATATTATGCTAAATTCCAGAAAAGAAATATTTTTGGAACGGATTTGGTATTTTTCATGAAAATAGTCTAGTTATGAGAAAATGAATTAAATATGTTATGTGAAGTAAGAAAATTGGAAAATAGAATTTTATGGCTTGAGAATCCTATATATGAGGTATATGCAGATTTTTGATGAGGGTTTTGGTTATTGATGATGAAATCTTAAGAGTTGGCATTTTATGATGATTAAATGCATTAATTAGTAAAGTGTAAACAATTTAAATAAATTGTTTATAAGCTTAAGAATATTATTCTTTCAATATCATTATACCGAAATATTGGTATGAATTTTATTGTAGAATTTCTATCTTTTGTGTCGGGGTTACTATTCATGAGTTACGAATATTACTCTTGAGATTAAAACTATATGTTGATCATATTATTTTTATCATCATATATAACATTTTTATAACCTTGATGTTGAAATTCTCTTTCGCTTGAGTGTAAAGATGGGTAAATTATTGGTATGATCATGACTATGAGTTCTCTTTGGCCAGTAGTGCAAAGTTGAATTGTTGACTGGTATGATCATGACCATTGAATTTATAAGTGAATATCTTTAGTTTAAGTGCAAAGGTGAATTGATTAACATGGTTATAATTATTGTTTATATAAATTCTGAAATGATTATATATTTCTTTGAGATATTAATATATTTGGCCTGTAGTGCAAATATGAACTGTTGATGAATATATTTGGCCGTAGTGCAAATATGAACTGTTGAGGAATATCTTTGGCATGTAGTGCAAAGATGAATTGTTGATGAATATCTTTGGCCGTAGTGCAAAGATGACATGTTGTTGAATATCTTTGGCCAGTAGTGCAAAGATGAACAGATGTTGAGATAAACATGACCAACTGGTGATACAAATGAATATCTTTGGCCGTAGTGCAAAGATGGATTTATTAGTATGATTATGAACAGGAAATGTGATTTGGTATAACCATGATCTTTGATGTTTCAGGTAAAGACAGGTGATGAAAATATTATTCGTCCTGGGTGCGAAAAAAAATTTATAGTCACAATTATGATTATGAGTTATTCATATGATTGTGGAAAGGAACTGTTGAGTGATGTTACATGGATAAAACATTGTTGGTGGATTTTTAACATGGAGAAGATAATAGACTTTATAGTCTATTTGACTCTTCTAATGGATTGCTCGTTCCGCTGCAACTATGGTTGAAATTTTTATCATTTACCATATGTTCTAAATCTCTGATTTATTATTGATGAAGGCTATTGATAATTTAATTATCTTTAGTCATGATATTCTTTACTGAGCTAGTTGTGCTCACCCTTTTGCTTCACAATTCCTTTCAGGTAATAAGAGTGTAGCTGGGTCGAGCGGGGGTAACAAGGGAATAGAACGGTGGTCATCATTTAGTAGTTATATTTGGTGAAGAAAATAGGGTGAGGCGAACCCAACGTTGGAAGGGTGTTTTGTCACTATCATACAAGATGTCTAATGACATACAACCTCGTGTCATCATAGGACAGGGTTGTGCTCATCCACTTGCTGAGTATATCTATGGGCACTACCTATATAATCTTGGTGTTTGTTTGAAGTATAATTCTGAGTTAGATACAGTGGAGATAATGATAAGTCAAGAGAAGACTCACCATTGGGAAGAATATGCTAGTAATCTTCTCGTTTTTCTTTGGGGTCTATTGGGTCAACCAAGGATAATTCTGTGGCCATATGATATCTATCATAACCTAGACGCGTGGCCTCCCATGTACGAAGGTTTCCTTGAGCACTTCCCAAAGATTCTAATTTCTAAAACAGTTTTTGACTGTACCTTTATGTAAGGTACCTTGTGAGGTGCTGATACATGATGGTGTCCAATGTCACATTTGGTATATATTTGTATCCAAACTCACAGCATATGTGTTGTTGTATTTTGCACGATAATTGTTGTAATAAAGTTATAGTTGTTTTCTGTACCATGTATTTGGCGACTCAGAATAGGTTGGATGGAATGGATCTATTTTGGGGTTGTCACAGGTGGTATCAGAGCTTAGGGATATGGTTTCTGGCGGAGATCGGGGAATATTACTAGGAGGGGAGAGATGAGTAAAACCTTCGCTAGTGTGTCCTACCTAAGCTTATTTGTTGGTCAGTCATATTATCGGCATATTATGTGATATGTTAATTTGTTCAATTAACCCTTGTTTTGAAGCTGTATTCTAGAATGATATCTGAAATACAGGAGATGAGCAATGGAGAAATCATGATGACAGGGAAGATGGAATCTGAAATGAAAGCAAGGTATTCTCAACTCTTTGAAATACCAGGTACGTAAATTTCGGGGACGAAATTTCATAAGGAGGGGAGATTGTAAGACCCCGAATTTTATGAAATAAAAGTATTCAATTTTTCTTATAATTACAATTTAGTAAATGGTTAAATTGATAAAAAAATTAAAGTTATGGGTGAAATGTGAAAATTTTCAAAATAAACAAGTGGTTATAAAATAATCATTGTTGTCGGGGAATATTCGTTTGGTCGTGGAATATTCTTTCTGTCGGGGAATATTCGTACGACGGCGCAGCTATTTGTGGGCCCCATAACGAATAACTGTCGGATGAAGAAAACGACAAATTTGAGTTTTTACAAATAACGGCGTAGTTGTTACCGTTAACACTGTTAGAATACCCGGTGGTTAAAATACAGTAATACGCGTTATTGCACAGTAGCACACGGTATTGTATAGTATTTTTGAAATTATTGATTCTTACGTAAGAAGGCACTACTCAATAATTGTTACAGTAATTACTGTTCAATATTTTATTTTATTGATTCAATAATTGCTACGTTGAAATTTTATATTATTGTTGTTCAATAATTGTCACTGCACAGTATTTCCCATTATCAGATCAATAATTCATATTATTTGAATAATATTATTAGATAACATTATTGGCAATGTCTAGAAAGTTCTGTCTAAGGAGAGGTTTGGTCATCTAATTGCGCGCCAGTAAGGAGAAATTCTTATTGGAAAGCCCCCTCTTTCCTGGGAACGGCCTGGTTGTCATAAATGTGATTCTGTAATATTATTTGTGAATAATTAATTATTGATTCATATGATAAGAAAATATTTATTTTATATGGATATAAATGATGGATATATTTTTGTGGTTAAAAATGAAGGAGTTAATGTTGAGATGTTTTATCAGTATTTTGTCGGAATGGAGGTATTAAAAATCAATCAGGGTTTTTGAGATATATTGCGAGGGTTATAATTTTTAATCCGACCGTTGGATCGTGGTATTTTTGGATATGTTATACATATATAAGTTGAGTATATGCCCACAAATTTTGAACCGTTAAAAATGAACGTATGATTTGTTATAAATTTTAAGAGGTGGCTGATTCAGAAATCAGGTTATAAATCATTTTTGGTGGAAAATTCTAGAATTGGTGGGCCCCACTTGTGGTTGGTGAAGAAATGTGCTGAATTATATTTCAAATGTGGTGGGTGGAAATAGTAGCAGGTAAAGCCATCAGGTTGCAGGTCAAACCTACCAAAATTTTTCTATAAATAGAGGGCTAAGTTAGAATTGAAAATCACACCAGAAACATAAGTTTTCTCTCTTTCTCTCTCTAGATTATTGAGTGTATTTTGTGAGTATTTAGATACTCTGTGAGTTTCTATTCATCAGTACAAGTTTCCTTCAGCCTTATACCGATCAGAAGTACTGCTCTTTTGAGGTAAGAGATAGTAAGGGATAGTAAGGGATAATAAGGGATATTAAGGGATTTTAAGGGTTGTTATGATTTTCAGTTTCGTAATTTTTCTGATCTTCAAAAATTCTGGAAAAATTTGAAATGATATTTGGATGAGTTTTATTGATTGTGTCCAAAAATGGTGATTTTTGGATGTATAGATTGAGAGTTATGAATTTTATGAGAAAAAACTATTTTAAAAGTAACTGCTTATAATTTCTTGTGGTTAACTCCAAAATTGATGAAATTTTTATTGGGAGTACATGTATATGATGGAAGTATACTCTGTTAATTTCAGAATTTTTGGACAAAAGTACATTTTTTGATAAATGTCTAAATATTCGGCTATTTTGGCCATATGAAAAATAGTAAATGACTTTTAAAAATTCTGAGAAAAATATATGTTCACTATGGGACTATATTATGCTAAATTCCAGAAAAGAAATATTTTTGGAACGGATTTGGTATTTTTCATGAAAATAGTCTAGTTATGAGAAAATGAATTAAATATGTTATGTGAAGTAAGAAAATTGGAAAATAGAATTTTATGGCTTGAGAATCCTATATATGAGGTATATGCAGATTTTTGATGAGGGTTTTGGTTATTGATGATGAAATCTTAAGAGTTGGCATTTTATGATGATTAAATGCATTAATTAGTAAAGTGTAAACAATTTAAATAAATTGTTTATAAGCTTAAGAATATTATTCTTTCAATATCATTATACCGAAATATTGGTATGAATTTTATTGTAGAATTTCTATCTTTTGTGTCGGGGTTACTATTCATGAGTTACGAATATTACTCTTGAGATTAAAACTATATGTTGATCATATTATTTTTATCATCATATATAACATTTTTATAACCTTGATGTTGAAATTCTCTTTCGCTTGAGTGTAAAGATGGGTAAATTATTGGTATGATCATGACTATGGTTCTCTTTGGCCAGTAGTGCAAAGTTGAATTGTTGACTGGTATGATCATGACCATTGAATTTATAAGTGAATATCTTTAGCTTAAGTGCAAAGGTGAATTGATTAACATGGTTATAATTATTGTTTATATAAATTCTGAAATGATTATATATTTCTTTGAGATATTAATATATTTGGCCTGTAGTGCAAATATGAACTGTTGATGAATATATTTGGCCGTAGTGCAAATATGAACTGTTGAGGAATATCTTTGGCATGTAGTGCAAAGATGAATTGTTGATGAATATCTTTGGCCGTAGTGCAAAGATGACATGTTGTTGAATATCTTTGGCCAGTAGTGCAAAGATGAACAGATGTTGAGATAAACATGACCAACTGGTGATACAAATGAATATCTTTGGCCGTAGTGCAAAGATGGATTTATTAGTATGATTATGAACAGGAAATGTGATTTGGTATAACCATGATCTTTGATGTTTCAGGTAAAGACAGGTGATGAAAATATTATTCGTCCTGGGTGCGAAGAAAAATTTATAGTCACAATTATGATTATGAGTTATTCATATGATTGTGGAAAGGAACTGTTGAGTGATGTTACATGGATAAAACATTGTTGGTGGATTTTTAACATGGAGAAGATAATAGACTTTATAGTCTATTTGACTCTTCTAATGGATTGCTCGTTCCGCTGCAACTATGGTTGAAATTTTTATCATTTACCATATGTTCTAAATCTCTGATTTATTATTGATGAAGGCTATTGATAATTTAATTATCTTTAGTCATGATATTCTTTACTGAGCTAGTTGTGCTCACCCTTTTGCTTCACAATTCCTTTCAGGTAATAAGAGTGTAGCTGGGTCGAGCGGGGGTAACAAGGGAATAGAACGGTGGTCATCATTTAGTAGTTATATTTGGTGAAGAAAATAGGGTGAGGCGAACCCAACGTTGGAAGGGTGTTTTGTCACTATCATACAAGATGTCTAATGACATACAACCTCGTGTCATCATAGGACAGGGTTGTGCTCATCCACTTGCTGAGTATATCTATGGGCACTACCTATATAATCTTGGTGTTTGTTTGAAGTATAATTCTCAATTAGAGACAGTGGAGATAATGATAAGTCAAGAGAAGACTCACCATTGGGAAGAATATGATAGTAATCTTCTCGTTTTTCTTTGGGGTCTATTGGGTCAACCAAGGATAATTCTGTGGCCATATGATATCTATCATAACCTAGACGCGTGGCCTCCCATGTACGAAGGTTTCCTTGAGCACTTCCCAAAGATTCTAATTTCTAAAACAGTTTTTGACTGTACCTTTATGTAAGGTACCTTGTGAGGTGCTGATACATGATGGTGTCCAATGTCACATTTGGTATATATTTGTATCCAAACTCACAGCATATGTGTTGTTGTATTTTGCACGACAATTGTTGTAATAAAGTTATAGTTGTTTTCTGTACCATGTATTTGGCGACTCAGAATAGGTTGGATGGAATGGACCTATTTTGGGGTTGTCACAGGTGGTATCAGAGCTTAGGGATATGGTTTCTGGCGGAGATCGGGGAATATTACTAGGAGGGGAGAGATGAGTAAAACCTTCGCTAGTGTGTCCTACCTAAGCTTATTTGTTGGTCAGTCATATATCGGCATATTATGTGATATGTTAATTTGTTCAATTAACCCTTGTTTTGAAGCTGTATTCTAGAATGATATCTGAAATACAGGAGATGAGCAATGGAGAAATCATGATGACAGGGAAGATGGAATCTGAAATGAAAGCAAGGTATTCTCAACTCTTTGAAATACCAGGTACGTAAATTTCGGGGACAAAATTTCATAAGGAGGGGAGATTGTAAGACCCCGAATTTTATGAATTAAAAGTATTCAATTTTTCTTATAATTACAATTCAGTAAATGGTTAAATTGATAAAAAAATTAAAGTTATGGGTGAAATGTGAAAATTTTTCAAAATAAACAAGTGGTTATAAAATAATCATTGTTGTCGGGGAATATTCGTTTGGTCGTGGAATATTCTTTCTGTCGGGGAATATTCGTACGACGGCGCAGCTATTTGTGGGCCCCATAACGAATAACTGTCGGATGAAGAAAACGACAAATTTGAGTTTTTACAAATAACGGCGTAGTTGTTACCGTTAACACTGTTGGAATACCCGGTGGTTAAAATACAGTAATACGCGTTATTGCACAGTAGCACACGGTATTGCATAGTATTTTTGAAATTATTGATTCTTACGTAAGAAGGCACTACTCAATAATTGTTACAGTAATTACTGTTCAATATTTTATTTTATTGATTCAATAATTGCTACGTTGAAATTTTATATTATTGTTGTTCAATAATTGTCACTGCACAGTATTTCCCATTATCAGATCAATAATTCATATTATTTGAATAATATTATTAGATAACATTATTGGCAATGTCTAGAAAGTTCTGTCTAAGGAGAGGTTTGGTCATCTAATTGCGCGCCAGTAAGGAGAAATTCTTATTGGAAAGCCCCCTCTTTCCTGGGAACGGCCTGGTTGTCATAAATGTGATTCTGTAATATTATTTGTGAATAATTAATTATTGATTCATATGATAAGAAAATATTTATTTTATGTGGATATAAATGAGGGATATATTTTTGTGGTTAAAAATGAAAGAGTTAATGTTGAGATTTTTATCAGTATTTTGTCGGAATGGAGGTATTAAAAATCAATCAGGGTTTTTGAGATATTTTGCGGGGGTTATAATTTTTAATCCGACCGTTGGATCGTGGTAATTTTTGGATATGTTATACATATATAAGTTGAGTATATGCCCACAAATTTTGAACCGTTAAAAATGAACGTATGATTTGTTATGAATTTTAAGAGGTGGCTGATTCAGAAATCAGGTTATAAATCATTTTTGGTGGAAAATTCTAGAATTGGTGGGCCCCACTTGTGGTTGGTGAAGAAATGTGCTGAATTATATTTCAAATGTGGTGGGTGGAAATAGTAGCAGGTAAAGCCATCAGGTTGCAGGTCAAACCTACCAAAATTTTTCTATAAATAGAGGGCTAAGTTAGAATTGAAAATCACACCAGAAACATAAGTTTTCTCTCTTTCTCTCTCTAGATTATTGAGTGTATTTTGTGAGTATTTAGATACTTGTGAGTTTCTATTCATCAGTGCAAGTTTCCTTCAGCCTTATACCGATCAGAAGTACTGCTCTTTTGAGGTAAGAGATAGTAAGGGATAGTAAGGGATAGTAAGGGATATTAAGGGATTTTAAGGGTTGTTATGATTTTCAGTTTCGTAATTTTTCTGAACTTCAAAAATTCTGGAAAAATTTGAAATGATATTTTGATGAGTTTTATTGATTGTGTCCAAAAATGGTGATTTTTGGATGTATAGATTGAGAGTTATGAATTTTATGAGAAAAGACTATTTTAAAAGTAACTGCTTATAATTTCTTGTGGTTAACTCCAAAATTGATGAAATTTTTATTGGGAGTACATGTATATGATAGAAGTATACTCTGTAAATTTCAGAATTTTTGGACAAAAGTACAATTTTTGATAAATGTCTAAATATTCGGCTATTTTGGCCATATGAAAAATAGTAAATGACTTTTAAAAATTCTGAGAAAAATATATGTTCACTATGGGACTATATTATGCTAAATTCCAGAAAAGAAATATTTTTGGAACAGATTTGGTATTTTTCATGAAAATAGTCTAGTTATGAGAAAATGAATTAAATATGTTATGTGAAGTAAGAAAATTGGAAAATAGGATTTTATGGCTTGAGAATCCTATATATGAGGTATATGCAGATTTTTGATGAGGGTTTTGGTTATTGATGATGAAATCTTAAGAGTTGGCATTTTATGATGATTAAATGCATTAATTAGTAAAGTGTAAACAATTTAAATAAATTGTTTATAAGCTTAAGAATATTATTCTTTCAATATCATTATACCGAAATATTGGTATGAATTTTATTGTAGAATTTCTATCTTTTGTGTCGGGGTTACTATTCATGAGTTACGAATATTACTCTTGAGATTAAAACTATATGTTGATCATATTATTTTTATCATCATATATAACATTTTTATAACCTTGATGTTGAAATTCTCTTTCGCTTGAGTGTAAAGATGGGTAAATTATTGGTATGATCATGACTATGGTTCTCTTTGGCCAGTAGTGCAAAGTTGAATTGTTGACTGGTATGATCATGACCATTGAATTTATAATTGAATATCTTTAGCTTAAGTGCAAAGGTGAATTGATCAACATGGTTATAATTATTGTTTATATAAATTCTGAAATGATTATATATTTCTTTGAGATATTAATATATTTGGCCTGTAGTGCAAATATGAACTGTTGATGAATATATTTGGCCGTAGTGCAAATATGAACTGTTGAGGAATATCTTTGGCATGTAGTGCAAAGATGAATTGTTGATGAATATCTTTGGCCGTAGTGCAAAGATGACATGTTGTTGAATATCTTTGGCCAGTAGTGCAAAGATGAACAGATGTTGAGATAAACATGACCAACTGGTGATACAAATGAATATCTTTGGCCGTAGTGCAAAGATGGATTTATTAGTATGATTATGAACAGGAAATGTGATTTGGTATAACCATGATCTTTGATGTTTCAGGTAAAGACAGGTGATGAAAATATTATTCGTCCTGGGTGCGAAGAAAAATTTATAGTCACAATTATGATTATGAGTTATTCATATGATTGTGGAAAGGAACTGTTGAGTGATGTTACATGGATAAAACATTGTTGGTGGATTTTTAACATGGAGAAGATAATAGACTTTATAGTCTATTTGACTCTTCTAATGGATTGCTCGTTCCGCTGCAACTATGGTTGAAATTTTTATCATTTACCATATGTTCTAAATCTCTGATTTATTATTGATGAAGGCTATTGATAATTTAATTATCTTTAGTCATGATATTCTTTACTGAGCTAGTTGTGCTCACCCTTTTGCTTCACAATTCCTTTCAGGTAATAAGAGTGTAGCTGGGTCGAGCGGGGGTAACAAGGGAATAGAACGGTGGTCATCATTTAGTAGTTATATTTGGTGAAGAAAATAGGGTGAGGCGAACCCAACGTTGGAAGGGTGTTTTGTCACTATCATACAAGATGTCTAATGACATACAACCTCGTGTCATCATAGGACAGGGTTGTGCTCATCCACTTGCTGAGTATATCTATGGGCACTACCTATATAATCTTGGTGTTTGTTTGAAGTATAATTCTCAATTAGAGACAGTGGAGATAATGATAAGTCAAGAGAAGACTCACCATTGGGAAGAATATGATAGTAATCTTCTCGTTTTTCTTTGGGGTCTATTGGGTCAACCAAGGATAATTCTGTGGCCATATGATATCTATCATAACCTAGACGCGTGGCCTCCCATGTACGAAGGTTTCCTTGAGCACTTCCCAAAGATTCTAATTTCTAAAACAGTTTTTGACTGTACCTTTATGTAAGGTACCTTGTGAGGTGCTGATACATGATGGTGTCCAATGTCACATTTGGTATATATTTGTATCCAAACTCACAGCATATGTGTTGTTGTATTTTGCACGACAATTGTTGTAATAAAGTTATAGTTATTTTCTGTACCATGTATTTGGCGACTCAGAATAGGTTGGATGGAATGGATCTATTTTGGGGTTGTCACAGGTGGTATCAGAGCTTAGGGATATGGTTTCTGGCGGAGATCGGGGAATATTACTAGGAGGGGAGAGATGAGTAAAACCTTCGCTAGTGTGTCCTACCTAAGCTTATTTGTTGGTCAGTCATATTATCGGCATATTATGTGATATGTTAATTTGTTCAATTAACCCTTGTTTTGAAGCTGTATTCTAGAATGATATCTGAAATACAGGAGATGAGCAATGGATAAATCATGATGACAGGGAAGATGGAATCTGAAATGAAAGCAAGGTATTCTCAACTCTTTGAAATACCAGGTACGTAAATTTCGGGGACGAAATTTCATAAGGAGGGGAGATTGTAAGACCCCGAATTTTATGAAATAAAAGTATTCAATTTTTCTTATAATTACAATTTAGTAAATGGTTAAATTGATAAAAAAATTAAAGTTATGGGTGAAATGTGAAAATTGTTCAAAATAAACAAGTGGTTATAAAATAATCATTGTTGTCGGGGAATATTCGTTTGGTCGTGGAATATTCTTTCTGTCGGGGAATATTCGTACGACGGCGCAGCTATTTGTGGGCCCCATAACGAATAACTGTCGGATGAAGAAAACGACAAATTTGAGTTTTTACAAATAACGGCGTAGTTGTTACCGTTAACACTGTTAGAATACCCGGTGGTTAAAATACAGTAATACGCGTTATTGCACAGTAGCACACGGTATTGTATAGTATTTTTGAAATTATTAATTCTTACGTAAGAAGGCACTACTCAATAATTGTTACAGTAATTACTGTTCAATATTTTATTTTATTGATTCAATAATTGCTACGTTGAAATTTTATATTATTGTTGTTCAATAATTATCACTGCACAGTATTTCCCATTATCAGATCAATAATTCATATTATTTGAATAATATTATTAGATAACATTATTGGCAATGACTAGAAAGTTCTGTCTAAGGAGAGGTTTGGTCACCTAATTGCGCGCCAGTAAGGAGAAATTCTTATTGGAAAGCCCCCTCTTTCCTGGGAACGGCCTGGTTGTCATAAATGTGATTCTGTAATATTATTTGTGAATAATTAATTATTGATTCATATGATAAGAAAATATTTATTTTATGTGGATATAAATGATGGATTTATTTATGTGGTTATAAATGAAGGAATTAATGTTGAGATGTTTTATCAGTATTTTGTCGGAATGGAGGTATTAAAAATCAATCAGGGTTTTTGAGATATATTGCGAGGGTTATAATTTTTAATCCGACCGTTGGATCGTTGTGATTTTTGGATATGTTATACATATATAAGTTGAGTATATGCCCACAAATTTTGAACCGTTAAAAATGAACGTATGATTTGTTATAAATTTTAAGAGGTGGCTGATTCAGAAATCAGGTTATAAATCATTTTTGGTGGAAAATTCTAGAATTGGTAGGCCCCACTTGTGGTTGGTGAAGAAATGTGCTGAATTATATTTCAAATGTGGTGGGTGGAAATAGTAGCAGGTAAAGCCATCAGGTTGCAGGTCAAACCTACCAAAATTTTTCTATAAATAGAGGGCTAAGTTAGAATTGAAAATCACACCAGAAACATAAGTTTTCTCTCTTTCTCTCTCTAGATTATTGAGTGTATTTTGTGAGTATTTAGATACTCTGTGAGTTTCTATTCATCAGTACAAGTTTCCTTCAGCCTTATACCGATCAGAAGTACTGCTCTTTTGAGGTAAGAGATAGTAAGGGATAGTAAGGGATAGTAAGGGATATTAAGGGATTTTAAGGGTTGTTATGATTTTCAGTTTCGTAATTTTTCTGATCTTCAAAAATTCTGGAAAAATTTGAAATGATATTTGGATGAGTTTTATTGATTGTGTCCAAAAATGGTGATTTTTGAATGTATAGATTGAGAGTTATGAATTTTATGAGAAAAGACTATTTTAAAAGTAACTGCTTATAATTTCTTGTGGTTAACTCCAAAATTGATGAAATTTTTATTGGGAGTACATGTATATGATGGAAGTATACTCTGTTAATTTCAGAATTTTTGGACAAAAGTACATTTTTTGATAAATGTCTAAATATTTGGCTATTTTGACCATATGAAAAATAGTAAATGACTTTTAAAAATTCTGAGAAAAATATATGTTCACTATGGGACTATATTATGCTAAATTCCAGAAAAGAAATATTTTTGGAACGGATTTGGTATTTTTCATGAAAATAGTCTAGTTATGAGAAAATGAATTAAATATGTTATGTGAAGTAAGAAAATTGGAAAATAGAATTTTATGGCTTGAGAATCCTATATATGAGGTATATGCAGATTTTTGATGAGGGTTTTGGTTATTGATGATGAAATCTTAAGAGTTGGCATTTTATGATGATTAAATGCATTAATTAGTAAAGTGTAAACAATTTAAATAAATTGTTTATAAGCTTAAGAATATTATTCTTTCAATATCATTATACCGAAATATTGGTATGAATTTTATTGTAGAATTTCTATCTTTTGTGTCGGGGTTACTATTCATGAGTTACGAATATTACTCTTGAGATTAAAACTATATGTTGATCATATTATTTTTATCATCATATATAACATTTTTATAACCTTGATGTTGAAATTCTCTTTCGCTTGAGTGTAAAGATGGGTAAATTATTGGTATGATCATGACTATGAGTTCTCTTTGGCCAGTAGTGCAAAGTTGAATTGTTGACTGGTATGATCATGACCATTGAATTTATAAGTGAATATCTTTAGCTTAAGTGCAAAGGTGAATTGATTAACATGGTTATAATTATTGTTTATATAAATTCTGAAATGATTATATATTTCTTTGAGATATTAATATATTTGGCCTGTAGTGCAAATATGAACTGTTGATGAATATATTTGGCCGTAGTGCAAATATGAACTGTTGAGGAATATCTTTGGCATGTAGTGCAAAGATGAATTGTTGATGAATATCTTTGGCCGTAGTGCAAAGATGACATGTTGTTGAATATCTTTGGCCAGTAGTGCAAAGATGAACAGATGTTGAGATAAACATGACCAACTGGTGATACAAATGAATATCTTTGGCCGTAGTGCAAAGATGGATTTATTAGTATGATTATGAACAGGAAATGTGATTTGGTATAACCATGATCTTTGATGTTTCAGGTAAAGACAGGTGATGAAAATATTATTCGTCCTGGGTGCGAAGAAAAATTTATAGTCACAATTATGATTATGAGTTATTCATATGATTGTGGAAAGGAACTGTTGAGTGATGTTACATGGATAAAACATTGTTGGTGGATTTTTAACATGGAGAAGATAATAGACTTTATAGTCTATTTGACTCTTCTAATGGATTGCTCGTTCCGCTGCAACTATGGTTGAAATTTTTATCATTTACCATATGTTCTAAATCTCTGATTTATTATTGATGAAGGCTATTGATAATTTAATTATCTTTAGTCATGATATTCTTTACTGAGCTAGTTGTGCTCACCCTTTTGCTTCACAATTCCTTTCAGGTAATAAGAGTGTAGCTGGGTCGAGCGGGGGTAACAAGGGAATAGAACGGTGGTCATCATTTAGTAGTTATATTTGGTGAAGAAAATAGGGTGAGGCGAACCCAACGTTGGAAGGGTGTTTTGTCACTATCATACAAGATGTCTAATGACATACAACCTCGTGTCATCATAGGACAGGGTTGTGCTCATCCACTTGCTGAGTATATCTATGGGCACTACCTATATAATCTTGGTGTTTGTTTGAAGTATAATTCTGAGTTAGATACAATGGAGATAATGATAAGTCAAGAGAAGACTCACCATTGGGAAGAATATGCTAGTAATCTTCTCGTTTTTCTTTGGGGTCTATTGGGTCAACCAAGGATAATTCTGTGGCCATATGATATCTATCATAACCTAGACGCGTGGCCTCCCATGTACGAAGGTTTCCTTAAGCACTTCCCAAAGATTCTAATTTCTAAAACAGTTTTTGACTGTACCTTTATGTAAGGTACCTTGTGAGGTGCTGATACATGATGGTGTCCAATGTCACATTTGGTATATATTTGTATCCAAACTCACAGCATGTGTTGTTGTATTTTGCACGACAATTGTTGTAATAAAGTTATAGTTGTTTTCTATACCATGTATTTGGCGACTCAGAATAGGTTGGATGGAATGGATCTATTTTGGGGTTGTCACACACATTAATGATTTGCAGTCAAAACAGTCAACCATTACCTTTTTCATCATTACAAGTCAAAGATAGATATATTTAAATGTATGATGGGTTAACCCAATAACCCGGTCCAATACTAAGGAGATATAATATAAGGATTAGGCCCAATAACTTTAGGACTTAATAGTGGAGGCCCAAGGGACTAATTAATGAAACAGGCCCAATCCCCACGGCCCAATAGGAGAAATATCATGACCCAACATTGCCCCCTAGTTTTTTATTAAATAGGATGTTTAATAGAAAACTATAAATGGTCCATGACTTTATAGGATTTGATAGGATCGGAATAAGCCCAAACTGAAATTCACCAAAGCCCAACCAGTGAAGGATAAAAAACAAAAATAAAGCTGAAAAGATGGGTTAAAATCGGAGGTTCAATTGAAAGGCCCAATCTGCTGGATGCTTGAGACTTAGTCCGGATGCCACATTTTCAAATTCGTAATCATGACTATCAATTAAATGTGTCGCCCTCGTGTACCGTGTAACCGTCAGTATAAAATGTAAACTTTACCAAATTTGACAGTTTTACCTGCCAATTTGAAATTCGGACTTTTGAGCTCTCTTCTTCTCCCCAGAATTTTTCTTCCTTTCTCTGCGAAACTTCAACAATGGAGGTCTTCAATTCAAACCAGAACTCTCCCCTCCGTGTGACCCCAATTAACACAGTCCCATCGAATCCAAGCCCAGATAAAGAGGCATCAAGTTCAAACCCCAAGGCCACGACCCCAAGTAAGAATCCAGCAACAAAACCCCTCCCTAACCCTTCTGCATTCTTCAGAAGTAAGGAGCGATATGCTCATGCCAATATTCCGTCGACGGTCACGGAGATTGATTTGAAGAGGATTCGAACTCGTTGTCATATTTCGGATACCCATCTGGTGAGAGCTCCCTGGTCTGAAGAACGAATGTACCAACGTCCTGAAGGATGGACGGCTGTTCCGGTGACCATCTTGGAGAAGGGAGTTCAGTTCCCTCTCCATGATTTCATAGTGACTATCTTAGGGTTTTTGGGTGTTGGGTTTGCCCAATTGGTGCCGAACTCTTACATTCATATCCTAGCATTCATCGCTTTCTGCCACGAGCTGGGTGTCGAACCTACACTCGACTTCTTCTTTACCATATACAAGATCGGCCAGTCCAGAGAGAAAGGATTCAAGGCCATAAGCAAGCATTCCTCAAAGACAGGAGAGTTATTCGAGAGACGCTCATTGGTAAACACTCCTTCGAGTAATAGGGGATGGCACGAGAAGTGGTTTTTCGTCAAGGGACTCGAAATCACCTATTTACCAAACTGGGCCACTGATGAGAAGATTTCTACTGACTTTGGAGACATTCCTGAAGAACGTGAGGCCGAAATGATAGAACTTTTTGATAATTTCCCGAAGGAAGAATGGAATTACGGACTTCTTTCCAAGCAGGCGTGGCTATACGATCATAAATGTAAGTATTAATTTATCTTATGAATATTTGAAAATTGATGTGATATGGAGTCTGATGCGAAACTGTTAATTTTCTGTAGTGACTTTGATCAAACCGTCATCTTCGGAGATGAAGGAATTGGAAGACTTTATATCTGGAAAGTCTGCAGAAACTGTTGTCGAGCCTCCACAACAGGAATCCCCATCTGAAGGCAATATAGCCGGAAAATCTACTGGGGTCGATGCTGGACCTTCACAACCGGAAGCCTCCTCCAAGTTTAAACCATCTACTGGGACACCAGCTGTTGAGACACACACTGCTGAACCTCAAGCGCGTGCACCCGAAGATGATGAACCCATTCTCTCGGAAGAGGTCCTCCGACCTCGTCGAAAGAGAAGAGTCGTCCGAAGACCTCGACCAATTTCCATCCCATCAGACTCTGAAGTTCTTTCTGAATCTGAACCAACTGTCCACCTAATACCCCCGATTACCGACCCAACATCACCTCGAGGAAGTTTATTAAATTTACCTTTAGACGCTCGAAATCAACTTCTTAGAGTGAAAAAGTTAAGAAGTAAGATAACTCCTCTGACCTCCGATGAGCTAAGAGTGCCTTCTTCGAGTGTTCTCCCCCCAATAACCCCAGTGGAGACTCAAACTATTAATGAAGAAGAGCGAACTGAACCCGCTGCAACACCATCTCGGAAGAGAAAACAACCTTCTGACAGCGGCCTGCCTCCAGCTCGATCCCCCTCCCCTGAAAATATATACACGGATCCCTCTCCTCCTCGTGATCAACCTATGCCTTCCCCCCCCCCCAAGGTCTTCATCGCAAAATTTCCATAACGAGGCTACTGGAGCACCAACTTTGTGGCCTCGGTTCAATGCCAACTTTCCTTTCCGGCTCTTCGATGCCTTTGTTCAGGAAACCGACGATCACCGATTTGACAACCACACGAACGGGAACTTTCTTGACGAAGGCATGAACTATTTGGCGAAGGTAATTGATAGTTTTCTCGGTTATATATTTCTTTTCTTGTTTAAGTATCTGAAATTGACTGGATACTGTTGAATATGTGCAGGCAAATGCGGTCTTCGGGCGTTTACTTCCTAGACACATAAATGCTGAGTCCGATGAGGAGACTCTGAGAAGGGAGAACAGCATGTTGAAGGCTTCATTGGCTCGAGAAAGGGAGGAACACGAAGCCGTCCTTCGTGCCAATGAAGGCTTTCAGAGGGAGTTGGTCCAAACCAAGGAGGATATGAGGGAGACCTATGATGTGCTGAGCTCGGTCAGGGAGGATCTGAAGACGACAAAAGCCAGTGAACAGAAATTGGCTAACAGAATGTCAGATTTATTGCAGAGACTGAAGCTTTGATAACCACCAATGAGGGACTCGCTGCAGCCAACCACAGCTTGTCAATACAAGTAGATAGTCTTCAAGTGAAAGTCCGTGAAGAAAAAGAAAGACATTCATCCAAGCGGCGAAAGCTTCGTCACGAACTGAAGGCTTTAAAGGAACGAAGACTTCCCTTAACTGAAGAGCTACGTAAGCAAATTTAGACTGAATGCTGGGCGTCCGAGGAGTTAAATACAGAAATACTTCGGATGTATTCAGATGGATGTGATATTTATCGGAGTCGAGGCAAGGACAAACTGGTTGCCGCCCAATTGGATCCGGCCTTGCTTGACTCCGAAGATGAAGGTGCAGCCTGAGTCAAGGACCTCTGTCTTTTGTTGTTATCAGATTTGTTTAAAAATCTTGTTTGTAAAGAAACTTAAGTGAATTTGTTTAAATGTTGATTAAATCTCAATTTTCTTTACCGTGACTTCTGCTTACTTCGTTTCTTGTCAATAATTCAGCATTAATGATCTTAGATGAACTTGATTTGGACTATGAATCATATAAGGCATACAACAATTAAGTTTAAGAAATGAAATGGACTGAATTTAATGAACTGAACTGTATGATCCAAACTCAACATTTGAACAAAATAAAGTAGTGTATGCTTATCGTTTCCGAAGTATGAAGTAGGTTGTGTGTAAGGTGAATTCAGATGATCCTCCTTGCACCATCAAGATCTTATTTACCACTCGGGGTAAAACAAGTATTTAAGGACATTTGTTTACCACTCGGGGTAGAACAATTTTATAAGGACCGTGGAATTTGTTCACCACTCGTGGTAGAACAGATTCATAAGGACACACCTAACAAAAAGGCTACCATCGAATGGTCAGCGAGCCCGACCATACCTCCTTACTTCAGTGCATATTGATTTACCACTAGCGGTAAAACCAATATTAAAAGGACCATGAAATTTGTTTACCACTCGAGGTAGAACAAATTCATAAGGATACTCCTACCGAAAAGGCTACCATCTAATGGTCAGCGAGTCCCCCCCCCCCGTCCTCCTTACTTCATTGTGAACTCAGGACTAATATGAAGAAGACCAATTTGTGAAAAAGTGAATCTTTTATTGATGATGAACAACTATGTACAGACTTCCGATAAACTGACTCGATCTCTATTGGAAATATTTTCAAAGTCTGCCAGCTTGCCAAGTGTTCTTGATCTCAAATCCGTCTAATGTCTTTTGTGACGCCCCCAAAATAGGTATACAACACCCATTCTGAGTCGCCAAATACATGGTACAAAAAGAAAACTACAACTTCAATAATACAATTATCGTGCAAAATACGACAACACATACTGTGAGTTTAAATACAAATATTGTCTTCTAGACAATATCTACACTCAAGTAAGTCCTCATTACAATTATTCAAACACTATTTTACAGAAATAGTGAGGACAACTAAAACATCTTTCTAGAACCATCACTCCATACCCCGACTAGATCCTGCTATGTTCTCACCTCCTGAGAAAAAAAATGGAACAAAAAGGAAAAGGGTGAGCTCTACTAGCCCAGTAAAGAATATTATGACTAAGATAATATACAACAAATCATCATTAGTATTCAACAGGGAAAAATCTGATAGAATATAATCGACAACAAGTTTTAGATCAACAACTGCAGCGGAAACAGCAAACCATTAGAAGAGTCAAGTTGTGACGCCCCCAAAATTAGGTATACATCACCCATCTTGGGTCGTCAGATACATAGTACAGAATACAAATACAACTTACTAATACAACTGTCGTGTACAATACGATAAAACATAAAATGTGAGTTTGAATACAAATATTATCTTCTAGAGAGTATTCATACTCAAAAGGAGTCCTCATTACATTTATTAACACACTATTACATAGAATAGTCTATCATTCGAATCATCACTCCGTTCCCCGACTTGCCCCAGCTACGTTCTCATTTCCTGAAGAGAACAGTGAAAGAAAGGGTGAGCTCAACTAGCCCAATAAAAAATATTATGACTAAGATAATACAGAATAAATTATCATTAGCCTTCAACAATGTTAAACTGATAAAATATAATAGACATCAAGTTTAACTGCAGTGGAACAAGCAATTCATTAAAAGAGTCAAGTAGAAAATAAACTCTACTATCTTTTATGATTTAAAAGGTTTTTCAACACTGCGATCGCTGAGACTCAGCTTAATAAAATAATCCACATCATCGAATCACCCCTGCACTACGGTCAAGGATATTCGTGTATTCATTAATGGTCATGATCATGCCAACAACTGTCCATCAATGCACTACGGGCCAATGAGGACTTTTACCACATCATTTGTAACATTACGGTCATGATTATACCGAATAATCCCTGGTCATAATCATACCAAGTCCATCTATGCAATACAGGCCACAGATGACTTTCAACATTTTATAAACATGAGGATGATGACAATGATATAAGAATTCAATAAAACAAGTTCAAGAATTAATTTATCCAGGAATTAACAACGTCCAAATTGTCAACATGATACTGCATTGTGGAGTAAAATTCAAGAATGCTTAGAAGAATATTTTCTTGAAAAGATACTGGATGAAACGCAACTATCAAGGATATTCCACAAATTTCATGGAGTATAGAAGTCAAAACTTAATCAACTGAGTACAATAAAGAATGGAATAACAAAAGAAATCACCATGCATGCGATAGACCGCACAAACAGGTTATTCCAACAGAATAATAAATAATGGAACCAGGTCCGGCGTAAACACACAGACAGGATATTCCGACAGAATAATAAATAATGGAACCAGGTCCGGTGTAAAATACACAGACAGGATATTCTGACAGAATAATAAATAATGGAACCAGGTCCGGCGTAAACGCACAGACAGGATATTCCGATAGAATAATAATAAAGACGGAACCAGGTCTGGTGTAAAACACACAGACAGGATGTTCCAACAGAATAATAATAAAGACGGAACCAGGTCCGGTGTAAAATACACAGACAGGATGTTCCAACAGAATAATAGAAGAATGTCACCAAGTATAGGGTAGACCGCGTATACAGGTTATTCCAACAGAATAATAAGAAATGGAACAACAACAGTTCTCTTCATGAATAAGAAAGGATAACACCCCTTACCGTTTTAAAGAAGAGCTGAAATAAGGAAGTAGTTAAGTAGCAGAATACTCTTCTTCTCTCTCTATAGTTTCCCTCTATAGTTTCTCTCTCTAGAGTTCAGTGAATTCGTAAGGAATAATGAAGGAATGAGTTGCTATTTATAGAAAAATAGAATGTATAGTAACTAATCCATGAACGGTCCAGATTGATTACTTTAATCTGACGGTCCATATTTAAAGAAAAATCTTTTAAATAAAATATAATATATTCTATTTATAGAATAACTTTAATAAAGTATTTTGTTTTATATAAAAATATGTTTCTGTTTTATTACGTTAATAATACGAATAAAACAAAACGTCATTATCGCTAAATAATTCATATAATTAACTGACAATAATTGAATCAAACTGAGTGACTTCTCACATAAGCATTAATAATCAATACCGTGTGTTACTATGCAACCACACGTATTACTGTACTTTTACTACCGAGTAGTTCAACAGTAACAATGGTAAAACTTCCGCCGTTATTTTTAATAAAATATTTTTGTCGTTTTCTCAATCCGACAATAATTCCGTTGTGGGGTCCACCAATGATTGTGTCATTGTACGAATATTCCCTGTTAAAACGAATATTCCCCGACCAATCGAATATTATATAACAACTTGCGTACTTTGTAAAATTTATAAATATTACCCACAACTATAACATTATATCAAATTAATTCCATAATATTCAAAAATGATATTTATAGAAAATTCATCTTTATTTATAAAAGTTGGGGTCTTACAACCTCCCCTTCTTATGAAATTTCGCCCTCGAAATTAGGGTACGTACCTGGTATGTCGAAGAGATAAGGATACCTTGATTTCATTTCAGATTCTAACTCCCAAGTCATTTCCTCAACATCGTGGTTTCTCCACAAAACTTTGACTTGAGGTATAACCTTGGAGCGTAGAATATGTTCTTTCTTATCCAAGATTTGAACATGAACTTCTTAATACGTCAAATCCTCCGCTATTTCGTCCGGTTCTAACTCAATAATGTGGTTCGGGTCTTCCACATATTTACGTAACATGGATATGTAAAAAATATTATGAACACGAGACATACTTGGCGGTAAAGCGAGTCTATAAGCCACAGTTCCTACTCGATCGAGGATTAAAAATGGACCGATGAATCGAGGATTGAGCTTTCCTCTCTTTCCAAATCTCGTAACTCCTTTCCATGGATCAACACGTAAGAACACATGATCTCCTACATTAAATTCCACGTCCTTTCGATGAAGATCAGCATAACTCTTTTGTCGATCTTGTGAGGTTTTTATACGTTGTCGGATCATTTGAATCATTTCTGTAGTCATACGTACCAACTCCGGTCCCAACAACGTTGCTTCACCCACCTCATCCCAACATACTGGAGAACGACATTTTCTTCCATACAATGCTTCGAATGGAGCCATGCCAATACTTGCTTGATAACTGTTGTTGTAGGAAAACTCCACCAATGGTAAGAACTTGTCCCAACTTCCCCTGAAGTCAAAGACACTGTGACGCCCCCAAAATTAGGTATACATCACCCATCTTGGGTCGTCAGATACATAGTACAGAATACAAATACAACTTAATAATACAACTGTCGTGTACAATACGACAAAACATAAACTGTGAGTTTGAATACAAATATTATCTTCTAGAGAGTATTCATACTCAAAAGGAGTCCTCATTACATTTATTAACACACCATTACATAGAATAGTGAGGACTACTAACTAATACTATCATTCGGACCATCACTCCGTACCCCGACTTGTCCCAGCTACGTTCTCATTTCCTGAAGAGAACAGTGAAAGAAAGGGTGAGCTCAACTAGCCCAGTAAGAAATATTATGACTAAGATAATGCAGAATAAATTATCATTAGCCTTCAACAATGTTAAACTGATAAAATATAATAGACATCAAGTTTAACTGCAGCGGAACAAGCAATCCATTAAAAGAGTCAAGTAGAAAATAAACTCTACTATCTTTTATGATTTAAAAGGTTTTTCAACACTGCGATCGCTGAGACTCAGCTTAATAAAATAATCCACATCATCGAATCACCCCTGCACTACGGCCAAGGATATTCGTGTATTCATTAATGGTCATGATCATGCCAACAACTGTCCATCAATGCACTACGGGCCAATGAGGACTTTTACCACATCATTTGTAACATTACGGTCATGATTATACCGAATAATCCCTGGTCATAATCATACCAAGTCCATCTATGCACTACAGGCCACAGATGACTTTCAACATTTTATAAACATGAGGATGATGACAATGATATAAGAATTCAATAAAACAAGTTCAAGAATTAATTTATCCAGGAATTAACAACGTCCAAATTGTCAACATGATACTGCATTGTGGAGTAAAATTCAAGAATGCTTAGAAGAATATTTTCTTGAAAAGATACTGGATGAAACGCAACTATCAAGGATATTCCACAAATTTCATGGAGTATAGAAGTCAAAACTTAACCAACTGAGTATAATAAAGAATGGAATAACAAAAGAAATCACCATGCATGCGATAGACCGCACAGACAGGTTATTCCAACAGAATAATAAATAATGGAACCAGGTCCGGCGTAAACGCACAGACAGGATATTCCGACAGAATAATAAATAATGGAACCAGGTCCGGTGTAAAACACACAGACAGGATATTCCAACAGAATAATAATAAAACGGAACCAGGTCCGGTGTAAAACACACAGACAGGATGTTCCAACAGAATAATAAACGGAACCAGGTCCGGTGTAAAACACACAGACAGGATGTTCCAACAGAATAATAAACGGAACCAGGTCCGGTGTAAAACACACAGACAGGATGTTCCAACAGAATAATAGAAGAATGTCACCAAGTATAGGGTAGACCGCGTATACTGGTTATTCCAACAGAATAATAACAAATGGAATAACAGAAGTTCTCTTCATGAATATAAAAGAAATAATATTCCCTACCTTAAAAGAACTGGATATTGGAAAAATGATGTAGCAGAATACTTTTATTCTCTCTCTCTCTCTTATTCTCTCTATACTTTCTCTCTCTATAGCTTGAATGAATTCGTGAAAAATAATGAAGCCCTAGGCCTCTATTTATAAAAAAACTGAGGGTGGCTCTTGGTCTTAACGAAGGGTCAAATGACTCTTGGTCTTAACGAAGGGTCAAATGACTCTTGGTAATATTGAAGGGACAACTACTATTGACGAAAGTAATTACTATTGACCAAGGTAAATACTATTGACGAAGGTAATTACTATTGACCAAGGTAAATACTATTGACCAAGGTAAATACTATTGACGAAGGTAATTACTATTGACCAAGGTAAATACTATTGACGACGGTAATTACTATTGACGACGGTAATTACTATTGACGACGGTAATTACTATTGACGAAGAGACTCTTAGATGATGACATATGGCCCCCCATAAAATAACCAAACTTACCACAACATCTCAATTATTGATTTAATAATATAACATATTATACAGATGATACTATGACAATAATTTAAGAGATATGATGCAGCAATTACTGTAGCAATAATTGAGTATAGCTGAGTGACTTCTCACGTAAGCATCAATAATCAATACCGTGTGCTACTATGCAACCACGCGTATTACTGTACTTTTACTACCGAGTAGTTCAACAGTTTTAACGGTTTTAACGGTAACACCTCAGCCGTTATTTTTATAGAAAGATAATTCTGTCGTTTTCTCAATCCGACAATAATTCCGTTGTGGGGTCCACCAATGATTGTGCCGTCGTACGAATATTCCCCGACAAAAAGAATATTCTCCGACCAAGCGAATATTTTATAACAACTTGCTTACTTTGCAAAATTTATAAATATTACCCACAACTATAACATTATATCAAATTAACTCCATAATATTCAAAAATGATATTTATAGAAAATTCATCTTTATTTATAAAAGTTGGGGTCTTACAACCTCCCCTTCTTATGAAATTTCGCCCTCGAAATTAGGGTACGTACCTGGTATGTCGAAGAGGTAAGGATACCTTGATTTCATTTCTGATTCTAACTCCCAAGTCATTTCCTCAACATCGTGGTTTCTCCACAAAACTTTAACTTGAGGTATAACCTTGGAGCGTAGAATATGTTCCTTCTTATCCAAGATTTGAACAGGAACTTCTTCATACGTCAAATCCTCCGCTATTTCGTCCGGTTCTAACTCAATAATGTGGTTCGGGTCTTCCACATATTTGCGTAACATGGATATGTGGAAAACGTTATGAACACGAGACATACTTGGCGGTAAAGCGAGTCTATAAGCCACAGTTCCTACTCGATCGAGGATTAAAAATGGACCGATGAATCGAGGATTTAGCTTTCCTCTCTTTCCAAATCTCGTAACACCTTTCCATGGAGCAACACGTAAGAACACATGATCTCCTACATCAAATTCCACGTCCTTTCGATGAAGATCAGCATAACTCTTTTGTCGATCTTGTGAGGTTTTTATACGTTGTCGGATCGTTTGAATCTTTTCTGTAGTCATACGTACCAACTCCGGTCCCAACAACGTTGCTTCGCCCACCTCATCCCAGCATACTGGAGAACGACATTTTCTTCCATACAATGCTTCGAATGGAGCCATGCCAATACTTGCTTGATAACTGTTGTTGTAGGAAAACTCCACCAATGGTAAGAACTTGTCCCAACTTCCCTTGAAGTCAAAGACACAGAGTCTTAATAGATCTTCAAGAGTTTGAATAGTCCTCTCTGATTGTCCGTCCGTCTGAGGATGATATGCTGAACTAAATCGTAACTCCGTGCCCATAGCTTTTTGTAAACTAACCCAAAATCGTGAAGTGAATCTTGGGTCTCGATCAGAAACTATGGATACTGGCATACCATGCAGTCTTACAATCTCGTTTATGTACATACGAGCAAGACGTTCAAGTGTATAAGTTTCTCGTATCGGTAAGAAATGAGCAGACTTGGTCAATCTATCAACAATGACCCAAATCGCATCAATACCTTGAGAAACCCTAGGAAGACCGGTAACGAAATCCATGGTAATGTGCTCCCACTTCCATTCTGGAATTTCAAGTGGTTGCAATGGACCTTTTGGTACTTGATGCTCCGCTTTGACTCGTTGACAAGTTAGACACCTTGAGATAAACAACGCTATCTCTCTCTTCATATTGCTCCACCAAAATGTATGACGAAGATCATGATACATTTTGGTACTTCCAGGATGGATTGCAAACGGTGTGTTGTGCGCCTCCATCATGATTTCATACTTTAAATCAGGGTTGTTAGGAACACAAAGTCTGGAGTTGACTCGAAGTATTCCTTCTTCATCGATTCTTGCTTCCGGCATAGAACCTTCTTGCACTTTCTTCCTCATACGCATCAGCTCCAGGTCTGTAGCTTGAGCAGCTTTAACTTTATCGATTAAAGTCGGTTCTACTCGTATATTCGCCATCATCACATGGGTCCCTGGAGTCTTTAACTCTATCTCCATCCTTTGCAAGTCACACAAAATGGGTCTTTGCGTTGTTAATATTGCACTTGTACCCGCATATGATCTTCTACTCAATGCGTCAGCTACCACGTTCGCTTTTCCAGGATGGTATTGAATGGTATGATCATAATCTTTCAACAGTTCAAGCCAACGTCGTTGTCGCATGTTGAGTTCCTTTTGAGTGAAGAAATATTTGAGGCTTTTATGATCCGTAAAGATCTCCACTTTCTCCCCATACAAGTAATGCCTCCAAATTTTAAGTGCAAAGACAACAGCTGCCAACTCTAGATCATGAGTAGGATAATTCCTCTCATATTCCTTGAGTTGTCTTGATGCATAGGCTATGACTTTTTCATGTTGCATGAGAACGCATCCCAACCCTTTGCTCGAAGCATCACTGTAGATGACAAATCCCTCCGAGCCAGATGGTATTGTTAGAACAGGTGCTGAAATGAGTCTCCTCTTGAGTTCTTGAAAACTCTGCTCACATTCTTCGCTCCAACCAAACTTTGTATCTTTCCGAGTCAGCTGAGTTAATGGAGTAGCGATTCGAGAAAATCCTTCCACGAATCTTCGATAATAACCAGCTAAACCAAGAAAGCTACGTACCTCGGTCACTGATTTAGGTTGCTCCCAGCTTTGAATAGCTTCAATCTTTGCCGGGTCAACAGATATTCCACGACTTGATACTACGTGCCCAAGGAATGCTACCTCTTCCAGCCAGAACTCGCATTTCTTCAACTTGGCATAAAGTTTGTATTCACGAAGCTTTTGGAGTACCAGCCTCAAGTGTTGCTCATGATCTTCACGGCTTTTGGAATAAACAAGGATGTCATCGATAAAGACGACCACAAAGTGATCCAAATATTCCTTAAATACCCTATTCATCATATCCATGAAGGCAGCAGGAGCATTAGTCAATCCAAAAGACATAACTAGGAATTCATAATGCCCGTACCGAGTTCTAAAAGCCGTCTTTAGAATATCCTCAGTTCTAACCTTCAGCTGATGATATCCAGAACGAAGATCGATCTTTGAAAAGAATTGTGCTCCTTGCAACTGGTCAAACAGGTCATCAATACGTGGCAATGGGTACCTATTTTTGATGGTGACATGATTCAACTCCCGATAATCAATACAAAGTCGCATACTCCCATCTTTCTTCTTCACGAACAGAACAGGAGCACCCCAAGGAGAAGTACTAGGACGAATAAAACCAATGTCTAACAATTCCTGCAGTTGGGTCTTTAACTCCTGAAGTTCAATAGGAGCCATTCGATATGGGGCTTTGGAAATGGGTTTTGTACCAGGTTCAAGGTCGATACAAAATTCAATTTCACGCTCTGGGGGTAGGCCAGGAAGTTCTTCGGGAAATACGTCAGGAAATTTATTAACAACAGAAATATCATTCAAAGCTGACGTATTTTTGTTTAGATCTGTGACATGAGCTAAGAAAGCTTGACATCCGTTTTTCAATAAACGAATAGCTTTATGGCTTGAGATGACAGCGATTGATTTTAATGGTTTGGTTGCTTGAATTCGCATAATAGGTCGATTAGGAATATGAAAGCTAACAACCTTACGAAAACAATCAATTTTTGCATGATGAGTAGTTAACCAATCAATCCCTAGAATTACGTCAAATGCAAGTATTTTTAATGAAATAAGATCGACAGGTAATGTGTGGGTACCAACTTGAACCAAACAAGACTTATAAACAGTGGAGGTAATGAAGGTTTCTCCCAACGGAGTTTCCACAGATAAGTCAAAGTCTAATTTCTCCGGAATTAAATTTAATCGACGAGCGCAAGTAGGAGAAATAAAAGAATGGGTTGAACCGGTATCAAATAAAGTATAAACTTCTTTAGAGTTTATGATAAGCTTACCCGTGATGACCTCATTCGGGTTCCTTGCTCTCTGGGAGTTCACAACAAACGCTCTCCCTTGCACAACCGGTTTTGACTTTTCTGGGACGGCTTTTGGTGCCTCCATCCTAGCTGAATTTGTCTTCGGTAAACGACAAAATCGGGCTAAATGACCTTCTCTTCCACAATTATAACATGCTTTGGACGGCATCGCGCAGTTTGGACTGATGTGCCCCTCCCCTCCGCATTTGAAACATATGATAGGTGGTCGTTCTCCTTCCTTAACGACAGGTGCTGGTGCTGACGTCTTTCCATCATTGTTGAATCTCCTCTTCTTGAAATGTCCATTCTTATTGTTTTGGCCCTGATTACCACCGAAGTGGTTACCATTTCTGGCCTGTTGATTCCCTCCACGCTTGTTGTCACCGCTTCGATGACTGCTCTCACTGGTATTATCATTTTGCCGGCTGCTCTCTTTTGGTTGCGTTGTCTCGTTATCGCGCTCCACCAACTGAGCCCTATTTACAACATCTGAATACAAACACAATTTATGAGAAACAAGATGTTGACGTATCTCCGGCTTCAAACCTCTTAAAAACATCCGCGTCATTCTTTCTTCATTATCCACCAGGTGGGACGCAAACCGGGATAACTCCGCAAATTTTACCTCGTACTGCGACACGGTCATATTATTCTGCTCCAATTTGATGAACTCCACCTCCTTCATGTGACGAATACTCTCGGGAAAGTATTTGTCGTTAAACAGATCTTGAAACTTCTCCCAAGACATCTTCAGTGCGGCAGGTTGAGTACGCTTTATCGATTCCCACCAGTAATCTGCCTCTCCTCGCAACATAAAGGCGGCAAAGGGAACCTTTTGCTCCTCGGAGCAACCCAAGACATCAAATATCTTGGTGATCTGCTTTATCCATGTTTCAGCTACAAGTGGTTTGGGTTCTCCCTTAAACTCCGGTGGTCCCAGCTCCTTAAACTGTTTAGCAGTGACCGCCTGAGAGTTTCCAGTATTTCCACCTACGTTGTGGACAGGAGCCGCTTTCACCTGTTGTTGCATGAATTGCATAAAGCCTCTGAACATTTGATCATTCATCATTTGGTCAGTGTTGTTGTTTGCATGAGGATTGACACCTTCCTGATGCACATTATCATGATTATTGATGTGTGGTGAATCAACAGTCGTCTGTGCTCCATTGCTATTCTCAACATTCTCGGATGCCATTTTCAGATACTGCCACAAAATAAAAATTAATTGATATGTCATATATTATCCTTATATTATGACCGACCAATTAAATACCATGCAAATAAACTTAGGTATGCCATACTAGCGAAGGAATTCCCCGTCTCTCCCCTCCTAGTTCTATTCTCACATCTTAGCCAGGGATCATATCCCTAAGCTTTGATACCAAATGTGACGCCCCCAAAATTAGGTATACATCACCCATCTTGGGTCGTCAGATACATAGTACAGAATACAAATACAACTTAATAATACAACTGTCGTGTACAATACGACAAAACATAAACTGTGAGTTTGAATACAAATATTATCTTCTAGAGAGTATTCATACTCAAAAGGAGTCCTCATTACATTTATTAACACACCATTACATAGAATAGTGAGGACTACTAACTAATACTATCATTCGGACCATCACTCCGTACCCCGACTTGTCCCAGCTACGTTCTCATTTCCTGAAGAGAACAGTGAAAGAAAGGGTGAGCTCAACTAGCCCAGTAAGAAATATTATGACTAAGATAATGCAGAATAAATTATCATTAGCCTTCAACAATGTTAAACTGATAAAATATAATAGACATCAAGTTTAACTGTAGCGGAACAAGCAATCCATTAAAAGAGTCAAGTAGAAAATAAACTCTACTATCTTTTATGATTTAAAAGGTTTTTCAACACTGCGATCGCTGAGACTCAGCTTAATAAAATAATCCACATCATCGAATCACCCCTGCACTACGGCCAAGGATATTCGTGTATTCATTAATGGTCATGATCATGCCAACAACTGTCCATCAATGCACTACGGGCCAATGAGGACTTTTACCACATCATTTGTAACATTACGGTCATGATTATACCGTATAATCCCTGGTCATAATCATACCAAGTCCATCTATGCAATACAGGCCACAGATGACTTTCAACATTTTATAAACATGAGGATGATGACAATGATATAAGAATTCAATAAAACAAGTTCAAGAATTAATTTATCCAGGAATTAACAACGTCCAAATTGTCAACATGATACTGCATTGTGGAGTAAAATTCAAGAATGCTTAGAAGAATATTTTCTTGAAAAGATACTGGATGAAACGCAACTATCAAGGATATTCCACAAATTTCATGGAGTATAGAAGTCAAAACTTAACCAACTGAGTATAATAAAGAATGGAATAACAAAAGAAATCACCATGCATGCGATAGACCGCACAGACAGGTTATTCCAACAGAATAATAAATAATGGAACCAGGTCCGGCGTAAACGCACAGACAGGATATTCCGACAGAATAAGAAATAATGGAACCAGGTCCGGTGTAAAACACACAGACAGGATATTCCAACAGAATAATAATAAAACGGAACCAGGTCCGGTGTAAAACACACAGACAGGATGTTCCAACAGAATAATAAACGGAACCAGGTCCGGTGTAAAACACACAGACAGGATGTTCCAACAGAATAATAAACGGAACCAGGTCCGGTGTAAAACACACAGACAGGATGTTCCAACAGAATAATAGAAGAATGTCACCAAGTATAGGGTAGACCGCGTATACTGGTTATTCCAACAGAATAATAACAAATGGAATAACAGAAGTTCTCTTCATGAATATAAAAGAAATAATATTCCCTACCTTAAAAGAACTGGATATTGGAAAAGTGATGTAGCAGAATACTTTTATTCTCTCTCTCTCTTATTCTCTCTATACTTTCTCTCTCTATAGCTTGAATGAATTCGTGAAAAATAATGAAGCCCTAGGCCTCTATTTATAGAAAAACTGAGGGTGGCTCTTGGTCTTAACGAAGGGTCAAATGACTCTTGGTCTTAACGAAGGGTCAAATGACTCTTGGTAATATTGAAGGGACAACTACTATTGACGAAAGTAATTACTATTGACCAAGGTAAATACTATTGACGAAGGTAATTACTATTGACCAAGGTAAATACTATTGACCAAGGTAAATACTATTGACGAAGGTAATTACTATTGACCAAGGTAAATACTATTGACGACGGTAATTACTATTGACGACGGTAATTACTATTGACGACGGTAATTACTATTGACGAAGAGACTCTTAGATGATGACATATGGCCCCCCATAAAATAACCAAACTTACCACAACATCTCAATTATTGATTTAATAATATAACATATTATACAGATGATACTATGACAATAATTTAAGAGATATGATGCAGCAATTACTGTAGCAATAATTGAGTATAGCTGAGTGACTTCTCACGTAAGCATCAATAATCAATACCGTGTGCTACTATGCAACCACGCGTATTACTGTACTTTTACTACCGAGTAGTTCAACAGTTTTAACGGTTTTAACGGTAACACCTCAGCCGTTATTTTTATAGAAAGATAATTCTGTCGTTTTCTCAATCCGACAATAATTCCGTTGTGGGGTCCACCAATGATTGTGCCGTCGTACGAATATTCCCCGACAAAAAGAATATTCTCCGACCAAACGAATATTTTATAACAACTTGCTTACTTTGCAAAATTTATAAATATTACCCACAACTATAACATTATATCAAATTAACTCCATAATATTCAAAAATGATATTTATAGAAAATTCATCTTTATTTATAAAAGTTGGGGTCTTACAGACACAGAGTCTTAATAGATCTTCAAGAGTTTGAATAGTCATCTCTGATTGTCCGTCCGTCTGAGGATGATATGCTGAACTAAATCGTAAATCCGTGCCCATAGCTTTTTGTAAACTAACCCAAAATCGTGAAGTGAATCTTGGGTCTCGGTCAGAAACTATGGATACTGGCATACCATGCAGCCTTACAATCTCGTTTATGTACATACGAGCAAGACGTTCAAGTGTATAAGTTTCTCGTATCGGTAAGAAATGAGCAGACTTGGTCAATCTATCAACAATGACCCAAATCGCATCAATACCTTGAGAAACCCTAGGAAGACCGGTAACGAAATCCATGGTAATGTGCTCCCACTTCCATTCTGGAATTTCAAGTGGTTGCAATGGACCTTTTGGTACTTGATGCTCTGCTTTGACTCGTTGACAAGTTAGACACCTTGAGATAAACAACGCTATCTCTCTCTTCATATTGCTCCACCAAAATGTATGACGAAGATCATGATACATTTTGGTACTTCCAGGATGGATTGCAAACGGTGTGTTGTGCGCCTCCATCATGATTTCATACTTTAAATCAGGGTTGTTAGGAACACAAATGTGAGAACCCAGATTTTATGAATAAATATTTAATTTTCTCAAAATAATTATGGTGTGAATTTGATATAATATTATAGTTGTGGGTATTATTTATAAATTTTGCAAAGTAAGCAAGTTGTTTTAAAATATTCGTTTGGTCGGGGAATATTCTTTTTGTCGGGAAATATTCGTACGACGGCACAATCATTGGTGGACCCCATAACAGAAGTATAGTCGTAGTTAGAAAACGATAAAATTATCTTTCTATAAAAATAACGGTTGAGGTGTTACCGTTAAAACCGTTAAAACTGTTGAACTACCCGGTAGTAAAAGTACAGTAATACGCGTGGTTGCATAGTAGCACACGGTATTGATTATTGATGCTTACGTGAGAAGTCACTCAGCTATACTCAATTATTGTTACAGTAATTGCTGCATCATATTTCTTAAATTATTGTCATAGTATCATCTGTATAATATGTTATATTATTAAATCAATAATTGAGACGTTGTGGTAAGTTTGGTTATTTTTTTATGGGGGGCCATATGTCATCATCTAAGAGTCTCTTCGTCAATAGTAATTATCGTCGTCAATAGTAATTACCGTCGTCAATAGTAATTACCGTCGTCAATAGTATTTACCTTGGTCAATAGTAATTACCTTCGTCAATAGTATTTACCTTGGTCAATAGTATTTACCTTGGTCAATAGTAATTACCTTCGTCAATAGTATTTACCTTGGTCAATAGTAATTACTTTCGTCAATAGTAGTTGTCACTTCAATATTACCAAGAGTCATTTGACCCTTCGTTAAGACCAAGAGTCATTTGACCCTTCGTTAAGACCAAGAGCCACCCTCAGTTTTTCTATAAATAGAGGCCTAGGGCTTCATTATTTTTCACGAATTCACTGAACTCTAGAGAGAGAAACTATAGAGAGAAACTATAGAGAGAGAGAAGAAGAGTATTCTGCTACTTAACTACTTCCTTATTTCAGCTCTTCTTTAAAACGGTAGGGAATATTATTTCTTTTATATTCATGAAGAGAACTTCTGCTATTCCATTCGTTATTATTCTGTTGGAATAACCAGTATACGCGGTCTACCCTATACTTGGTGACATTCTTCTATTATTCTGTTGGAACATCCTGTCTGTGTGTTTTACACCGGACCTGGTTCCGTTTATTATTCTGTTGGAACATCCTGTCTGTGTGTTTTACACCGGACCTGGTTCCATTATTTATTATTCTGTCGGAATATCCTGTCTGTGCGTTTACGCCGGACCTGGTTCCATTATTTATTATTCTGTTGGAATAACCTGTCTGTGCGGTCTATCGCATGCATGGTGATTTCTTTTGTTATTCCATTCTTTATTATATTCAGTTGATTAAAACTTTGACTTCTATACTCTATGAAATTTGTGGAATATCCTTGATAATTGCGTTTCATCCAGTATCTTTTCATGAAAATATTCTTCTAAGCATTCTTGAATTTTACTCCACAATGCAGTATCATGTTGACAATTTGGACGTTGTTAATTCCAGGATAAATTAATTCTTGAAATTGTTTTATTGAATTCTTATATCATTGTCATCATCCTCATGTTTATAAAATGTTGAAAGTCATCTGTGGCATGTAGTGCATAGATGGACTTGGTATGATTATGACCAGGGATTATTCGGTATAATCATGACCGTAATGTTACAAATGATGTGGTAAAAGTCCTCATTGGCCCATAGTGCATTGATGGACAGTTGTTGGCATGATCATGACCATTAATGAATACACAATTATTCTTGCCTGTAGTGCATGGATAATTGTGGTCGTGATACTAAAGAATATCCTTGGCCGTAGTGCAGGGGTGATTCGATGATGTGGATTATTTATTAAGCTGAGTCTCAGCGATAACAGTGTTGAAAAACCTTTTAAATCATATAAGATAGTAGATTTTATTTACTACTTGACTCTTCTAATGGATTGCATGTTCCGCTGTAGTTAAACTTGATGTCTATTATATTTTATCAGTTTAACATTGTTGAAGGCTAATGATAATTTATTCTGCATTATCTTAGTCATAATATTTCTTACTGGGCTAGTTGAGCTCACCCTTTCTTTCACTGTTCTCTTCAGGAAATGAGAACGTAGCTGGGACAAGTCGGGGTACGGAGTGATGGTCCGAATGATAGTATTAGTTAGTAGTCCTCACTATTCTATGTAATAGTGTGTTAATAAATGTAATGAGGACTCCTTTTGAGTATGAATACTCTCTAGAAGATAATATTTGTATTCAAACTCACAGTTTATGTTTTGTCGTATTGTACACGACATCTGTATAATTAACTTTGTATTTGGATTTATGTACCATGTAAGTGGCGACCCAAGATGGGTGATGTATACCTAATTTTGGGGGCGTCACAGTTGGTATCAGAGCTTAGGGATATGATCCTTAGCTAAGATGTGAGACTAGAACTAGGAGGGGAGAGACGGGAAATTCCTTCGCTAGTATGACCTACCTAAGTTTATTTGGTATTTAATTTGTCGGTCAAAGTATATGGATAATATGTTACATGTTAATTAACCTTTGTTTTGTGGCAGTATCTGAAAATGGCATCTGAAAATGTTGAGATAAGCAATGGAGCACAGGAGACCGTTGAGTCTCCACAGATCAATAATCAGGACAATGTGCAACAGGATGACGATAATCCTCCTGTAAACCACAACACTGATCAATTGACGAACGACGGTATGTTTAAGAGCTTTTTAGAATTCATGCAACATCAGGCGAAGGCGGCTCCTGTTCATAATGCAGGAGGAAACAATCGCAACCCACGGTTGGTCACCGCTAAGCAATTCAAGGAGCTGGGACCACCGGAGTTTTTGGGAAAGCCAGAACCACTTAAGGCGGAGACGTGGTTAAAGCAGATCACCAAGATATTTGATGTCTTGAGATACTCCGAGGAGCAAAAGGTTCCCTTTGCCACTTTTATGTTACGTGAAGAGGCAGATTACTGGTGGAAATCTTTAAAACGTACCCAGCCTGACGCACTCAAGATGTCTTGGAAGAAGTTCCAAGAATTGTTCGATGACAAGTACTTTCCCGAAAGTATTCGTCACATGAAGGAGATGGAATTTATCAAGTTGGAGCAAAACAACATGACCGTGTCGCAGTACGAAGCCAAGTTTGCCGAGTTGTCTCGGTTTGCGTCCCACTTGGTGGATAATGAAGAGCGAATGACGCGAATATTTTTACGAGGTTTGAAACCTGAGATACGTCAATATCTTATGTCTCATAAACTATGTTTTTATTCAGATGTTGTGAATAGGGCTCAGTTAGTGGAGCGCGATAACGAGTCAACGCAACCAAAAGAGAGCAGTCGACAAAATGATAATACCAGTGAGAGCGGTCATCAAAGCGGTGACAACAAGCGTGCAGGGAATCAACAGGCCAGAAATGGTAACCACTTCGGTGGTAATCAGGGCCAAAACAATAAGAATGGTCATTTCAAGAAGAGGAGATTCAACAATGATGGAAAGACGTCAGCACCAGCACCCGTTGTTAAGGAAGGAGAACGACCACCTATCATATGTTTCAAATGTGGAGGGGAGGGGCACATCAGTCCAAACTGCGTGATGCCGTCTAAAGCATGTTATAATTGTGGAAGAGAAGGTCACTTAGCCCAATTTTGTCGTTCACCGAAGACAAGTTCAGATAGGATGGAGGCACCAAAGACCGTCCCAGAAAAGCCAAAGCCAGTAGTTTAAAAGAGAGCGTTTTTTTCGTGACGAGGAACCTGAATAAAATTATCACGGGTATGTTAGTCATAAACTCTTGTGAAGTCTATACCGTGTTAGATACCGGTTCTACTCACTCTTTTATTTCACCTAGTTGTGTTCAATGTTTGAACTTAACTCCGGAGAAGTTAGACTTTGATTTATCTGTTGAAATTCCGTTGGGAGAAACCTTTGTTACCTCCACTATTTATAAATCTTGTTCAAATCAACACTTTCACGTTACCTGTTGATCTTATCTCTTTGAAAATACTTTTCTTTGATGTGATTTTTGGAAACGATTGGTTAACTGCTCATCATGCTTTTCGTAAGGTTGTTAGCTTTCATATTCCTAACCAACCTATTATGCGAATTCAAGTAACCAAATCACTAAAGTCAATCATTGTCATATCAAGCCATAAGTAAAAATCCCCGTTCCTTTCGTTGTTGACTTCCTGGTGTGGAATGCACCGAAGCTAGACTTTCCGTAGGAGACGTTGTAAATGACGATGGCAAGTTGATAGGTATCAATGTGACGTGTTATCCAAGTCTTGGATGAGGGTCACAGTTTTGAACGATATTTTTATTGTTAATAAATTTCTTAACGTATTCTTGAAGACTTCTTAGAGCGTGAAATCGAATTTTGTATTGACCCCAGTACAAAACCCTTTTCTTAAACCCTCAAATATTTCTTCAACTAAAACGAACGTATTATGCGCCAAAGACGTTGGCTCGAGCTGTTGAAGATTACGATCATACCATTCAATAACATCATGAAAAAGCGAACGTGGTAACTGACGTGTTGAGTAAAAGATCGTATGTGTTTACGAGGGCGATGTTGTTAAAACAAAGACTCATTTCGTATAACTTACAAATGACGAAGATAGAGTTAAAGACTCGAGGGACCCATATGAAGATAACGAATATACGAGTAAAATCGACTTTAATCGATAACGTTAAGGCCGTTCAAGCTACACACCCGGAGCTGATGAATGTAAGAAGATTCAAGAGGGCGTTATTCTAGAAGCAAGAATTGACAAAGGGAGGAAATCTCAACCCTCGATGTAGTTGACCCATTTAAAATCCTCGATCATGTAGGAACTGTGGCTTATAGACTCGTTTTACCGCCAAGCATGTCGTGTGTTCATAACGTTTTTTTTCACGTATCGATGTTACGTAAATATATGGACGGCCTGAACAACATTATTAATTTAGAACCGGACGAGATAGCGGATGATTTAATGTTTGAGGAGATACGTGTTAAAATCTTGGATAAGAAGGATCATATTCGACGCTCAAAGATTATACCTCAAGAGTTAGAATTTGAAGTGAATTCAATGTATCCTCACCTGTTCGGCATACCAGGTATGTACGTAAATTTCGAGGGCGAAATTCCATAAGGAGGGGAGATTGTGAGACCCCAGATTTTATGAATAAATATTTAATTTTCTCGAAATAATTATGGTGTGAATTTGATATAATATTATAGTTGTGGGTATTATTTATAAATTTTGCAAAGTAAGCAAGTTGTTTTAAAATATTCGTTTGGTCGGGGAATATTCTTTTTGTCGGGGAATATTCGTACGACGGCACAATCATTGGTGGACCCCACAACAGAAGTATAGTCGTAGTTAGAAAACGACAAAATTATCTTTCTATAAAAATAACGGCTGAGGTGTTACCGTTAAAACCGTTAAAACTGTTGAACTACCCGGTAGTAAAAGTACAGTAATACGCGTGGTTGCATAGTAGCACACGGTATTGATTATTGATGCTTACGTGAGAAGTCACTCAGCTATACTCAATTATTGTTACAGTAATTGCTGCATCATATTTCTTAAATTATTGTCATAGTATCATCTGTATAATATGTTATATTATTAAATCAATAATTGAGACATTGTGGTAAGTTTGGTTATTTTTTTATGGGGGGCCATATGTCATCATCTAAGAGTCTCTTTGTCAATAGTAATTACCGTCGTCAATAGTAATTACCGTCGTCAATAGTAATTACCGTCGTCAATAGTATTTACCTTGGTCAATAGTAATTACCTTCGTCAATAGTATTTACCTTGGTCAATAGTATTTACCTTGGTCAATAGTAATTACCTTCGTCAATAGTATTTACCTTGGTCAATAGTAATTACTTTCGTCAATAGTAGTTGTCCCTTCAATATTACCAAGAGTCATTTGACCCTTCGTTAAGACCAAGAGTCATTTGACCCTTCGTTAAGACCAAGAGCCACCCTCAGTTTTTCTATAAATAGAGGCCTAGGGCTTCATTATTTTTCACGAATTCACTGAACTCTAGAGAGAGAAACTATAGAGAGAAACAATAGAGAGAGAGAAGAAGAGTATTCTGCTACTTAACTACTTCCTTATTTCAACTCTTCTTTAAAACGGTAGGGAATATTATTTCTTTTATATTCATGAAGAGAACTTCTGTTATTCCATTCGTTATTATTCTGTTGGAATAACCAGTATACGCGGTCTACCCTATACTTGGTGACATTCTTCTATTATTCTGTTGGAACATCCTGTCTGTGTGTTTTACATCGGACCTGGTTCCGTTTATTATTCTGTTGGAACATCCTGTCTGTGTGTTTTACACCGGACCTGGTTCCATTATTTATTATTCTGTCGGAATATCCTGTCTGCGCGTTTACGCCGGTCCTGGTTCCATTATTTATTTTCTGTTGGAATAACCTGTCTGTGCGGTCTATCGCATGCATGGTGATTTCTTTTGTTATTCCATTCTTTATTATACTCAGTTGATTAAAACTTTGACTTCTATACTCTATGAAATTTGTGGAATATCCTTGATAATTGCGTTTCATCCAGTATCTTTTCATGAAAATATTCTTCTAAGCATTCTTGAATTTTACTCCACAATGCATTGATGGACAGTTGTTGGCATGATCATGACCATTAATGAATACACAATTATTCTTGCCTGTAGTGCATGGATAATTGTGGTCGTGATACTAAAGAATATCCTTGGCCGTAGTGCAGGGGTGATTCGATGATGTGGATTATTTATTAAGTTGAGTCTCAGCGATAACAGTGTTGAAAAACCTTTTAAATCATAGAAGATAGTAGATTTTATTTACTACTTGACTCTTCTAATGGATTGCATGTTCCGCTGTAGTTAAACTTGATGTCTATTATATTTTATCAGTTTAACGTTGTTGAAGGCTAATGATAATTTATTCTGCATTATCTTAGTCATAATATTTCTTACTGGGCTAGTTGAGCTCACCCTTTCTTTCACTGTTCTCTTCAGGAAATGAGAACGTAGCTGGGGCAAGTCGGGAAACGGAGTGATGGTTCGAATGATAGTATTAGTTAGTAGTCCTCACTATTCTATGTAATAGTGTGTTAATAAATGTAATGAGGACTCCTTTTGAGTATGAATACTCTCTAGAAGATAATATTTGTATTCAAACTCACAGTTTATGTTTTGTCGTATTGTACACGACATCTGTATAATTAACTTTGTATTTGGATTTATGTACCATGTAAATGGCGACCCAAGATGGGTGATGTATACCTAATTTTGGGGGCGTCACAACAAAGTCTGGAGTTGACTCGAAGTATTCCTTCTTCATCGATTCTTGCTTCCGGCATAACACCTTCTTGCACTTTCTTCCTTATACGCATCAGCTCCAAATCTGTAGCTTGAGCAGCTCTAACTTTATCGATTAAAGTCGGTTCTACTCGTATATTCGCCATCATCACATGGGTACCTGGAGTCTTTAACTCTATCTCTATCCTTTGCAAATCACACAAAATGGGCCTTTGTGTTGACAATATCGCACTCGTACTTGCATATGATCTTTTACTCAATGCGTCAGCTACCACGTTCGCTTTTCCAGGATGGTATTGAATGGTATGATCATAATCTTTCAACAGTTCAAGCCAACGTCGTTGTCGCATGTTGAGTTCCTTTTGAGTGAAGAAATATTTCAGGCTTTTATGATCCGTAAAGATCTCCATATTCTCCCCATACAAGTAATGCCTCCAAATTTTAAGTGCAAAGACAACAGCTGCCAACTCTAGATCATGAGTAGGATAATTCCTCTCATATTCCTTGAGTTGTCTTGATGCATAGGCTATGGCTTTTCCATGTTGCATGAGAACACATCCCAACCCTTTGCTCGAAGCATCACTGTAGATGACAAATCCCTCCGAGCCAGATGGTATTGTTAGAACAGGTGCTGAAACGAGTCTCCTCTTAAGTTCTTGAAAACTCTGCTCACATTCTTTACTCCAACCGAACTTTGTATCTTTCCGAGTCAGCTGAGTTAATGGAGTAGCGATTCGAGAAAATCCTTCCACGAATCTCCGATAATAACCAGCCAAACCAAGAAAGCTACGTACTTCGGTCACTGATTTAGGTTGCTCCCAGCTTTGAATAGCTTCAATCTTTGCCGGGTCAACCGATATTCCACGACTTGATACTACGTGCCCAAGGAATGCTACCTCTTCCAGCCAGAACTTGCATTTCTTCAACTTGGCATAAAGTTTGTATTCACGAAGCTTTTGGAGTACCAACCTCAAGTGTTGCTCATGATCTTCACGGCTTTTGGAATAAACAAGGATGTCATCGATAAAGACGACCACAAAGTAATCCAAATATTCCTTGAATACCTTGTTCATCATATCCATGAAGGCAGCAAGAGCATTAGTCAATCCAAAAGACATAACTAAGAATTCATAATGCCCATACCGAGTTCTGAAGGCAGTCTTTGGAATATCCTCAGTTCTAACCTTCAGCTGATGATATCCAGAACGAAGATCGATCTTTGAAAAGAATTGTGCTCCTTGTAACTGGTCAAACAGGTCATCAATACGTGGCAATGGGTACCTATTTTTTATGGTGACATGATTCAACTCCCGATAATCAATACAAAGTCGCATACTCCCATCTTTCTTCTTCACGAACAGAACAGGAGCACCCCAAGGAGAAGTACTAGGACGAATAAAACCAATGTCTAACAATTCCTTCAGTTGGGTCTTTAACTCCTGAAGTTCAATAGGAGCCATTCGATATGGGGCTTTGGAAATGGGTTTTGTACCGGATTCAAGGTCGATAAAAAATTCAATTTCACGCTCTGGGGGTAGGCCAGGAAGTTCTTCAGGAAATACGTCAGGAAATTTATTAACAACAGAAATATCATTCAAAGCTGACGTATTTTTGTTTAGATCTGTGACATGAGCTAAGAAATCTTGACATCCGTTTTTCAATAAACGAATAGCTTTATGGCTTGAGATGACAGCGATTGATTTTAATGGTTTGGTTGCTTGAATTCGCATAATAGGTCGATTAGGAATATGAAAGCTAACAACCTTACGAAAACAATCAATTTTTGCATGATAAGTAGTTAACCAATCAATCCCTAGAATCACGTCAAATGCAAGTATTTTTAATGAAATAAGATCGACAGGTAATGTGTGGGTACCAACTTGAACCAAATAAGACTTATAAACCGTGGATGTAATGAAGGTTTCTCCCAATGGAGTTTCAACTGCTAAGTCAAAGTCTAATTTCTCCGGAATCAAATTTAATCGATGAGCGCAAGTAAGAGAAATAAAAGAATGGGTAGAACCGGTATCAAATAAAGTATAGACTTCGTTAGAGTTTATGATAAGCTTACCCGTGATGACCTCATTCGGGTTCCTTGCTCTCTGGGAGTTCACAACAAACGCTCTCCCTTGCACAACCGGTTTTGACTTTTCTGGGATGGCCTTTGGTGCCTCCACCCTAGCTGAATTTGTCTTCGACAAACGACAAAATCGGGCTAAATGACCTTCTCTTCCACAATTATAACATGCTTTGGACGGAATCGCGCAGTTTGGACTGATGTGCCCCTCCCCTCCGCATTTAAAACATATGATAGGTGGTCGTTCTCCTTCCTTAACGACAGGTGCTGGTGCTGACGTCTTTCCATCATTGTTGAATCTCCTCTTCTTGAAATGCCCATTCTTATTGTTTTGGCCCTGATTACCACCGAAGTGGTTACCATTTCTGGCCTGTTGATTCCCTCCACGCTTGTTGTCACCGCTTCGATGACTGCTTTCACTGGTATTATCATTTTGCCGGCTGCTCTCTTTTGGTTGCGTTGTCTCGTTATCGCGCTCCACCAACTGAGCCCTATTTACAACATCTGAATACAAACACAGTTTATGAGAAACAAGGTGTTGACGTATCTCCGGCTTCAAACCTCTTAAAAATATCCGCGTCATTCTTTCTTCATTATCCACCAGGTGGGACGCAAACCGAGATAACTCCACAAATTTTGCCTCGTACTGCGATACGGTCATATTATTCTGCTCTAATTTGATGAACTCCACCTCCTTCATGTGACGAATACTCTCGGGAAAGTATTTATCGTTAAACAGCTCTTGGAACTTCTCCCAAGACATCTTCAGTGCGGCAGGTTGAGTACGCTTTATCGATTCCCACCAGTAATCTGCCTCTCCTCGCAACATAAAAGCGGCAAAGGGAACCATTTGCTCCTCGGAGCAACCCAAGACATCAAATATCTTGGTGATCTGCTTTATCCATGTTTCAGCTACAAGTGGTTTGGGTTCTCCCTTAAACTCCGGCGGTCCTAGCTCCTTAAACTGTTTAGCGGTGATCGCCTGAGAGTTTCTAGTATTTCCACCTACGTTGGGGACAGGAGCCGCTTTCACCTGTTGTTGCATGAATTGCATAAAACCTCTGAACATTCCATCATTCATCATCTGGTCAGTGTTGTTGTTTGCATGAGGATTGTCACCTTCCTGATGAACATTATCCTGATTATTGATATGTGCTGAATCAATAATCGCCTGTGCTCCATTGCTATTCTCAACATTCTCAAATGCCATTTTCAGATACTGCCACAAAATAAAAGTTAATTGATATGTCATATATTATCCTTATATTATGACCGACCAATTAAATACCATGCAAATAAACTTAGGTAGGTCATACTAGCGAAGAAATTCCCCGTCTCTCCCCTCCTAGTTCTATTCTCACATCTTAGCCAGGGATCATATCCCTAAGCTCTGATACCAAGTTGTGACGCCCCCAAAATTAGGTATACACCACCCATCTTGGGTCGTCAAATACATAGCACAGAATACAAATACAACTTACTAATACAACTGTCGTGTACAATACGATAAAACATAAACTGTGAGTTTGAATACAAATATTATCTTCTAGAGAGTATTCATACTCAAAAGGAGTCCTCATTACATTTATTAACACACTATTACATAGAATAGTGAGGACTACTAACTAATACTATCATTCGAATCATCACTCTGTTCCCCGACTTGCCCCAGCTACGTTCTCATTTCCTGAAGAGAACAGTGAAAGAAAGGGTGAGCTCAACTAGCCCAGTAAGAAATATTATGACTAAGATAATACAGAATAAATTATCATTAGCCTTCAACAATGTTAAACTGATAAAATATAATAGACATCAAGTTTAACTGCAGTGGAACAAGCAATCCATTAAAAGAGTCAAGTAGAAAATAAACTCTACTATCTTTTATGATTTAAAAGGTTTTTCAACACTGTTATCGCTGTGACTCAGCTTAATAAAATAATCCACATCATCGAATCACCCCTGCACTACGGCCAAGGATATTCGTGTATTCATTAATGGCCATGATCATGCCAACAACTGTCCATCAATGCACTACGGGCCAATGATGACTTTTACCACATCATTTGTAACATTACGGTCATGATTATACCGAATAATCCCTGGTCATAATCATACCAAGTCCATCTATGCACTACATGCCACAGATGACTTTCAACATTTTATAAACATGAGTATGATGACAATGATATAAGAATTCAATAAAACAAGTTCAAGAATTAATTTATCCAAGAATTAAGAACGTCCAAATTGTCAACATGAAACTGCTTTGTGGAGTAAAATTCAAGAATGCTTAGAAGAATATTTTCATGAAAAGATACCGGATGAAACATAATTATCAAGGATATTCCACAAATTTCATGGAGTATAGAAGTCAAAACTTAACCAACTGAGTACAATAAAGAATGGAATAACAAAAGAAATCACCATGCATGCGATAGACCGCACAAACAGGTTATTCCAACAGAATAATAAATAATGGAATCAGGTCCGGCGTAAACGAACAGACAGGATATTCTGACAGAATAATAAATAATGGAACCAGGTCCGGTGTAAAACACACAGACAGGATATTCTGACAGAATAATAAATAATAGAACCAGGTCCGGCGTAAACGCACAGACAGGATATTCCGATAGAATAATAAATAATGGAACCAGGTCCGGTGTAAAACACACAGACAGGATGTTCCAACAGAATAATAACAAGACGGAACCAGGTCCGGTGTAAAACACACAGACAGGATGTTCCAACAGAATAATAACAAAAACGGAACCAGGTCCGGTATAAAACACACAGACAGGATGTTCCAACAAAATAATAGAAGAATGTCACCAAGTATAGGGTAGACCGCGTATACAGGTTATTCCAACAGAATAATAAGAAATGGAATAACAACAGTTCTCTTCATGAATAAGAAAGAATAACACCCCTTACCGTTTTAAAGAAGAGCTGGAATAAGGAAGTAGTTAAGTAGCAGAACACTCTTCTTCTCTCTCTCTATAGTTTCTCTCTATAGTTTCTCTCTCTAGAGTTCAGTGAATTCGTAAGAAATAATGAAGGAATGAGCTGCTATTTATAGAAAAATAGAATGTATAGTAACTAATCCATGAACGGTCCAGATTGATTACTTTAATTTGACGGTCCATATTTAAAGAAAAATCTTTTAAATAAAATATAATATATTCTATTTATAGAATAACTTTAATAAAGTATTCTGTTTTATATAAAAAGATGTTTCTGTTTTATTACGTTAATAATACGAATAAAACAAAACGTCATTATCGCTAAATAATTCATATTATTAACTGACAATAATTGAATCAAACTGAGTGACTTCTCACATAAGCATTAATAATCAATACCGTGTGCTACTATGCAACCACACGTATTACTGTACTTTTACTACCGAGTAGTTCAACAGTAACAATGGTAAAACTTCCGCCGTTATTTTTAATAAAATATTTTTGTCGTTTTCTCAATCCGACAATAATTCTGTTGTGGGGTCCACCAATAATTGTGTCGTTGTACGAATATTTCCTGTTAAAACGAATATTCCCCGACCAATCGAATATTATATAACAACTTGCGTACTTTACAAAATTTATAAATATTACCCACAACTATAACATTATATCAAATTAACTCCATAATATTCAAAAATGATATTTATAGAAAATTCATCTTTATTTATAAAAGTTGGGGTTTTACACAAGTAGAGAAAGAATTCTACTCTCTTCTAAGATTTAAAAGTCCATCATCAATATTTTATCCCTGTAACATCAATCAATATACATCTTGAATCAAATATTCATCTTTGCACTACAGGCCAAAGATATTCATTTGTAACACCAGTCGGTCATGTTCATCTCAACACATGTTCATCTTTGCACTACAGGCCAAAGATATTCAGTAATATCATCATTCAGGACTGAGGATGATGAAAAATATCTTAAAAAAACGAATCCAATGAGACAGAAGGACAAATAGTAGAAATTCGTATAACAGTTTATCCAAGATCAATAATACTTCAAAATAATCAATTGTGAAGCAGAATTCAAAAATAAAGATCAAAACATGGATACAATCAAAGATAGTAACCATAATAGACATCTTGGACAAAAAGGGAAAATTTTTATTTTTCGGTGAATAGTGACGTATTCGTGAATAGTACCGTATACGTGAATAGTGTCGTATACGTGAATAGTAACCCCGACACAAAAAGTTCTAAATTTGATAAAAAAAACTCATATCAATATTTCAGCATAATGATATTGAAGAAAATAATATCATTTAAGAAGAAAATAATATCCCTTACCTCAAAATAACCGTACTTCTGACTGAATATCGGATATGAGGCTGAATGAAACTTGTGTTGAATAACAACTTTCAAAGTATCTAAATACTCACAAAATACACTTGATAGACACGTAATTCATACATTTAATTATCCCTAATTTTGTCCTTTTAATTATATTAGTTTATTAAATTAATATGTTTTATTTTATTTTGTAGGATTTAATATTTGTTGCAATAAAATCAAAATCTTGGTGATCAAGGGATATTTAATGCTTTTATTCATGTAAGGAATATCCAAGAAGAATCCTACAAGGAGTAGAAAAGAGGTTGAACAATCTTGGTGTGCAAGTCAAACCCAACAAGAGAAGAAAAGTATATCTAGAAGATCTTTTTGAGAAATTGATTGGGGACAAAACTGTCCAAGTTCAATTAGGGTTCCAAGTTATTTTCCCTATAAATAGGCCTCTTGTTTTAGAGAGAAGGGCACCACTTGTTATTTTCTTTTTCTTAGTTTTTCACTAGGGTAGAAAGAAGTAACATATTTAGAGTTTATTTTTTCTCTTATTCCAATCACGTGTGAAATTACTGTCAGGGAGTATTTATATCTTTCTTTTATTTATATAATAGAAATTCTCTTTTTAATCATTGTTCTTATTTCATGCGAATTGTAGTACTAATATTATTTATTTTTGTTTTTAATTCCATGGCTAGCTAAATTTCTAATATCTAGGATTATGATGAAACTAAGTATTTCATAATAATATTTTCTTTCCGTTCCAAAATTAATGCCTAATTATTTTCGCCTTCATATTTTCCTCCGCATAAATTGCATATGATTTTTATATTGATTGCGAGGTTTTGATAAGTTATAGTTAATCTGTGAATTTTTCATAACTTATGCTTGCCCATATTAATTATATAAATCATTATTTTTAAAGGGAAGGGAGAATAATTTGGGAATTGATTTAGGAAATAAGAAATTATTTATTATGTTAATATTTGGTGGATTCTGATTCCTAGGTATCTTTTCTCATTAATAGTTTCCGTTTTTAATTAGTAGTTTGAATAATTTAGTTAATAAATTTTCTCCACCATATTTATTTCTAATTCGCCTAAAATATTAATTAAGGATATATTAAAGAATTAATCTAGTCTCTGTGGGTTCGACCTGTACTTGTCAGTTCTTCAATTTGATACTGTGCACTTGCAGTTACATATTTTTATCACATCAAGTTTTTGGCGCCGCTGCCGGGGACTAGAATTAATTTTTATTTATTCCTTAATTTTTATTTATTCGAACTAGCTTTAACTCTATATTTTTTTTCCAGGATTATTGAAGTTGGTCGAAGGAGCGAAAAGATAAAAATTTTGTTGCTGCGCTTTCTTCGGTACTTCGTATCTCCATATTTAAAAAAAATTAGTTTAGTTTTTATTATTATTAATATTTTTTTTATTTGCCGCATTCATGCATTCACTCACGTAGAGCACATCCTGTTAGGTTTTTATTTTTATTTATTATTTTTTTTTTGTCAAATATAAACTGTGGTGATTGCTGGAGGATTGAGGTACGTCAAAATTTCTCATTCTTTCGTAATTCACATATGTAAGACCCCGAATTTTATGAAATAAAAGTATTCAATTTTTCTTATAATTACTATTCAGTAAATGGTTAAATTGATAAAAGTTTAAAGTTATGGGTGAAATGTAAAAATTTTTCAAGTGGCTATAAAATATTCATTGTTGTCGGGGAATATTCGTTTGGTCGTGGAATATTCTTTCTGTCGGGGAATATTCGTACGATGGCGCAGCTATTTGTGGGCCCCATAACGAATAACTGTCGGATGAAGAAAACGACAAATTTGAGTTTTTACAAATAACGACGTAGTTGTTACCGTTAACACTGTTGGAATACCCGGTGGTTAAAATATAGTAATACGCGGTATTGCACAGTATTTTTGAAATTATTGATTCTTACGTAAGAAGGCACTACTCAATAATTGTTACAGTAATTACTGTTCAATATTTTATTTTATTGATTCAATAATTGCTGCGTTGATATTTTATATTATTGTTGCTCAATAATTGTCACTGCACATCATCTCCATTATCAGATCAATAATTCATATTATTTAGAATAATATTATTAGATAGCATTATTGACAATGTCTAGAAAGTTCTGTCTAAGGAGAGGTTTGGTCATCTAATTGCGCGCCAGTAAGGAGAAATCCTTATCGGAAAGCCCCCTCTTTCCTGGGAACGGCCTGGTTGTCATAAATGTGATTCTGTAACATTATTTGTGAAAAATTAATTATTGATTCATATGATAAGGAAATATTTATTTTATGTGGATATAAACGAGGGATATATTTTTGTGGTTAAAAATGAAGGAGTTAATGTTGAGGTTTTTATCCGTATTTTTGTCGGAATGGAGGTATTAAAAATTAGGGTTTTTGAGATATTTTGCGAGGGTTATAATTTTTAATCCGACCGTTGGATCGTGGTAATATTTGGATATGTTATACATATATAAGTTGAGTATATATCCACAAATTTTGAACCGTTAAAAATGAACGTATGATTTGTTATGAATTTTACGAGATGACTGGTTCAGAAATTGTTAAATTTTCAGAGTTAATCATTTTGGTGGAAAATTTTAGAATTGGTAGGCCCTACTTGTGGTTGGTGAAGAAATGTGCTGAATTATATTTCAAATGTGGTGGGTGGGAATAGTAGCAGGTAAAGCCATCAGGTTGCAGGTCAAACCTACTAAAATTTTCCTATAAATAGATGGCTAAGTTAGAATTGAAAATCACACCAGAAACATAAGCTTTCTCTCTTTCTCTCTCTATATTATGAAGCATATTTTGTGAGTATTTAGATACTTTGAGAGTTGCTATTCAGTGCAAGTTTCCTTCGGCTTTGCATACCGATCAGAAGTACTGCTCTTTTGAGGTAAGGGATATTAAGGGATTTTTAAGGGTTGTTATGATTTTCAGTTTCGTAATTTTTCTGATCTTCAAAAATTCTGGAAAAATTTGAAATGATATTTTCATGAGTTTTCTTGATTGTGTCCAAAAATGGTGATTTTTGGATGTATAGATTAAGAGTTATGAATTTTACGGGAAAAGACTATTTTAAAAGTAACCGCTTATAATTCCTTGTGGTTAACTCCAAAATTGATGAAATATTTATTGGGAGTACATGTATATGATAGAAGTATACTCTGTAAATTTCAGAATTTTTGGTCAAAAGTACAATTTTTGATAAATGTCTAAATATTCGGCTGTTTTGGCCATATGAAAAATAGTAAATGACTTTTAAAAATTCTGAGAAAAATATATGTTCACTATGGGACTATATTATGCTAAATTCCAGAAAAGAAATATTTTTGGAACTGATTTGGTATTTTTCATAAAAATGGTCTAGTTATAAGTAAATGAATTAAATATGTTTTGTGAAGAAAGAAAATTAGAAAATAGGATTTTATGGCTTGAGAATCCTATATGAGGTAAATGCAGATTTTTGATGAGGGTTTTTGGTTATTGGTGATGAAATCTTATGAGTTTGGCATTTTAGGATGATTAAATACATTATTCAGTAAAGTATAAACAATTAAAATAAATTGTTTATAAGCTTAAGAAATATTATTCTTTCAATATTATTATACCGAAATATTAGTATGTACTTTATTATAGAATTTCTACCTTTTTGTGTCGAGTTTACTATTCACGAGTTACTATTCATGAGTTACTATTCACGAGTTACTATTCACGATAAAATTGGTTTCTTTTTCTAACCAAATTATAGTTGATTTATGAATATTACTCTTGAGATTAAATCTATATGTTGATCATATTATTTTTATTATCATATATAACATTTTTATAACCCTAATGATGATATTTCTCTTTGACTTGAGTGTAAAGATGGGTAGATTTCTGGTATGATCATGACTATGGGTTCTCTTTGGCCAGTAGTGCAAAGTTGAATTGTTGACTGGTATGAACATGACCATTGAATTTATAAGTGAATATCTTTAGCTTAAAGTGCAAAGGTGAATTGATCAACATGGTTATAATTATTGTTTATATAAATTCTGAAATGATTATATATTTCTTTGAGATATTAATATATTTGGCCTGTAGTACAAATATGAACTGTTGATGAATATATTTGGCCGTAGTGCAAATATGAACTGTTGAGGAATATCTTTGGCCTGTAGTGCAAAGATGAATTGTTGATGAATATCTTTGGCCCGTAGTGCAAAGATGACATGTTGTTGAATATCTTTGGCCAGTAATGCAAAGATGAACAGATGTTGAGATGAACATGACCAACTGGTGATACAAATAAATATCTTTGGCCGTAGTGCAAAGATGAAGTTATTAGTATGATTATGAACAGAAACTGTGATTTGGTATAACCATGATCTTTGATATTTCAGGTAAAGACAGGTGATGAAAATATTCTTCGTCTTGGGTGCGAAGAAAAATTTAGAGTCACAATTATGATTATGAGTTATTCATATGATTGTGGAAAGGAACTGTTGAGTGATGTTACATGGATAAAACATTATTGGTGGATTTTTAACATGGATGAGATAATAGACTTTATGGTCTATTTGACTCTTCTAATGGATTGCTCGTTCCGCTGCAACTATGGTTGAAATTTTTATCATTTACCATATGTTCTAAATCTCTGATTTATTATTGATGAAGGCTATTGATAATTTAATTATCTTTAGTCATGATATTCTTTACTGAGCTAGTTGTGCTCACCCTTTTGCTTCACAATTCTTTTCAGGTAATAAGAGTGTAGCTGGGTCGAGCGAGGGTAACGGGGAAATAGAACGGTGGTCTCTAGCTGTGGATGTTCTCCCGAAGCAGTATAGAAAAGTTCATTTAGTAGTTTTATTTGGTGAATCCAATAGGGTAAGGTGTACCCAACGTTAGAAGGGTGGTTTGCCACTATCATACAAGATGTCTAACGACATACAACCTCGTGTCATCATAAGACAGGGATGTGCTCATCCACTTGCTGAGTATATCTACGAGCACTACCTATATAATCTTGGTGTTTGTTTGAAGTATAATTCTCAATTAGAGACAGTGGAGATAATGATAAGTCAAGAGAAGACTCACCATTGGGAAGAATATGATAGTAATCTTCTCGTTTTTCTTTGGGGTCTATTGGGTCAACCAAGGATAATTCTGTGGCCATATGATATCTATCATAACCTAGACGCGTGGCCTCCCATGTACGAAGGTTTCCTTGAGCACTTCCCAAAGATTCTAATTTCTAAAATAGTTTTTGAATATACCTTTATGTAAGGTGTCATTGTGAGGTGATGTCCACGGTTGGAACATGAGTCACATTTGGTATATATTTGTATCCAAACTCACAGTATATGTGTTGTTATATTTTGCACGACAATTGTTGTAATAAAGTTACAGTTGTTTTCTGTACCATGTATTTGGCGACTCAGAATAGGTTGGATGGAATGGACCTGTTTTGGGGTTGTCACAACATAGTTTTAGGACACTTTATTTGTTTACAGTTTTTTTTTATTTGTGCATTTTCATCTTTAATCTAACAATAAGGACACAACCCTTAACAAGATAAGGTGGGGATTTCATCACCCTTCCTTGGCCCACAAATAACCCAATTTGCATTTTACATGACCATGACCTAATAAAATCAAGTAGACGTTGGCCCCTAGGACCCTCGAGCTCAATTAGGACAAGAAACTCCAAGAGGAGTATGAATTTTAAATTAATCAAACTACTGGTGTCTAGGCAAGTGGTTCAAAAGGTATACGCCTAAAGATTGTGTGGTTAATCAATTAGTCACCGTTTCTACGGAGAGACTCCCACCTTTCTTACACTTACCTGGCTAGTGGTGTGATTAATTTCGAATTTGGTGAACCTTGCGGTGTAACTTAGAACAGTTAGGAGCTGTCTAGATTTTAATTAGGTTGACCTTAGAAGTAAATTTATTGTTATTTTTTATTTTATTTATTTATTTTTTGTTTTGTTTTTTTTTGTGCTTATCTGCTTATTTGTTAAGTAGTGTATACAAAAAGTGTGGATTAGGGACGAAACATCCCGATTAGTGAGAACACTTGATTTTTCGGATTTCACTTTAAAAGATCTCACTTTAAGAAAAATGGAGGGCGCACAAACTGTTTCTTTAAGGGATCGATGTTATCCTTCTCGCTTTGCCCAACCTTCATGTATCAGTCTACCACCGGTAACTGGTAACAATTTTGAACTTAAGCCACATTTTATAAATATGTTACCTAGGTTCACAGGGATAGAAGATGCATATTTATTTATTCAGGAATTTGAGGAAGTTTGTGCCCTAATGAAAATTCAACAATTGTCTGATGACTCAATTAGGCTAAGATTTATAACATTTGCTTTAAAAGATAATGCAAAAAAATGGTTATATAGCCTACCAAATAATTCCATATCAACCTGGGAGGGATTTGTTGTTACATTTCTAAAAAAATATTTTCCAAATCATAAAACTGCTAAAATTCGGACTGCAATTCATCAATTTTGCCAACATGAAAAAGAGTCATTTTGGAAATATTTTGATAGATTTAAAAATTTGTTATCCCAATGCCCACACCACGGAATTGAGAAATGGAGATTGTGTCAAATTGCTTACGAAGGTTTAGATTATCCCACTAAAACAATGTTAGAGTCAATGTGTAAAGGGGATTTTTTGAATAATGATAAGGAAAAGGCTTGGGAGTTTTTAGAAGACTTAGCAGAAAAAACCATGCAATGGGAAACTACCCGAGAGACCGATAAATCTAGTTCATCTAGGGGTGTTCATACAATTGACAATTCAATTGCTACCGAAGTTAAGTTGGCTGGTGTACTTAAAAGACTTGAAGATTTAGAAACTAGGGGACAATCACACGTGAACCAAGTCTCAACACCACCACCTTTGTGTCTAAAGTGTAATTCACCAAGCCATGTGATTGAGGAATATCCTATAGTCGTGCCCCAATTTGAAGAATATGAACAAGTCAATGCAATGTTTCAACGACCTAGGAATGACCCATTTTCACCCACTTATAATCCAGGTTGGAGAAATCATCCTAATTTTGCATGGAACCAAGGATCCTACCCAAATAATTCTTCAAATCAGGTCAATCAGTCTCTAAATCAATCTTTTCAACCTTACCAAAAGTCAAATCCTGGTCCGTACCAAAATTCAAATCCAGCACCTCAATATCCACCAGGTTTTTCTAATGAAAGTGAGAGGAGACTTAGCACCTTAGAGAAAAGTGTGAGCACCTTAGAGAAGAGTGTGAAAACTGTAATAAAATCCATTTCTCGCCTAGAGATCCAAATGAGTCAATTGGCCACTACAGTTAGTGAAAGAGAGAAGGGTAAACTTCCTAGTCAACCCGAGACCAATCCAAAATTTTCAGTTCCTACTCAAAAACCTTATCATGTTAATTCACTTGAAAACAACCAAGTCAATCATGTGAATTCTGTAATTTCTTTAGGGTTTGGAAATTATTTTAACAATCATGCTTGAATAGATAATGAAGAAGAGAAAAATTTAAATGTTAAATCTAATAATCCATCTTCAAAGTTAACCCAGCCTGAAAAGCCCACAAACTCTGAGTCAGTAGGTCTATCTACTCAGCGTGTATCAAAAAATGATCAAACCACATCTTCTGAATCAAATGAAAAAGTCTTCAAACCTAAAGCCCCATTCCCTCAAAGACTTATTTTAAATAAGCAGTCAGCGCAGTTGGACAAAATTCTAGAAGTGTTCAAACAAGTAAAAATTAGCATTCCTCTTTTAGATGCCATTCAACAAGTTCCCTCATATGCTAAATGTCTAAAAGATTTGTGCATACATTAAAAAACCACTCATGTTCCTAAGAAAGCTTTTTTAACAGCTCATGTTAGTTCTATCTTGTCATGTCAAGTCCCTGTGAAATATAAGGACCCCGGTTGTCCTACAATTTCATGCATTATAGGTGACACCTTAATTGAAAAGGCTTTACTTGATTTAGGAGCTAGTGTGAACCTATTACCATTTTCTGTGTACCAAACCTTAGGCTTAGGGGAGTTGAAAAAGACAAGTGTCACACTCCAACTAGCTGACCGTTCTGTTAAAGTACCAAAAGGAATAGTTGAAGATGTACTCATTAAGGTTGGTGATTTTGCCTTCCCTGTTGACTTTATTGTCCTTGAAACCCAGCCTGTTGTCAATCCCAAGGGTCCAATTCCTGTAATTTTAGGTAGACCATTTCTAGCAACTTCTAATGCGTTAATCAATTGTAGAAATGGACTAATGAAATTGACATTTGGGAACATGACAATTGACTTAAATGTGTTTAATGTGGGAGAGCAACCTAGTGATTTGTTTGACCAGTCCGTTGAAGTGAACATGATTCAACAAATGTCGGGAAATGAGCTTATGGGGGAAGATGAAATTATTAACTTTTGTCTAAATCATTTTGGTCAAAATTGGGATGAAACTGAATACTTAATTGCGATATTTTGATAAGTTATAGTTAATCTGTGAATTTTTCATAACTTATGCTTGCACATATTAATTATATAAATCATTATTTTTAAAGGGAAGGGAGAATAATTTGGGAATTGATTTAGGAAATAAGAAATTATTTATTATGTTAATATTTGGTGGATTCTGATTCCTATGTATCTTTTCTCATTAATAGTTTCCGTTATTAATTAGTAGTTTGAATAATTTAGTTAATAAATTTTCTCCACCATATTTATTTCTAATTCGCCTAAAATATTAATTAAGGATATATTAAAGAATTAATCTAGTCTCTGTGGGTTCGACCTGTACTTGTCAGTTCTTTAATTTGATACTGTGCACTTGCAGTTACATATTTTTATCACATCAACACTCAATAATCTAGAGAGAGAAAGAAAGAAAACTTATGAATTCTAGTGTAATTTTCAATTTTAACTTAGCCCTCTATTTATAGGAAAATGTTAGCACGCCGAAGCAGACTTAACCTGCAACCTGGTGGTTTTACCTGCTACTATTCCCATCCACCACATTTGAATAAAAATCTCAGCACATTTTTTCACCAACCAAGAGTGGGGCCCACCAATTCTAGAATTTTCCACCAAAATGATTAACTCCGAAAATTCAACAATTTTTGAACCAGTCATCTCGTAAAATTCATAACAAATCATACGTTTATTTTTAACGGTTCAAAATTTGTGGACATATACTCAACTTATATATGTATAATATATCCAAATATTACCACGATCCAACGGTCGGATTAAAAATTATAACCCTCGCAAAATATCTCAAAAATCCTAATTTGATTTTCAATACCTCCGTTCCGACAAAAATACAGATAAAACACCTCAACATTAACTCTTTCATTTTTAACCACAAAAATATATCCCTTATTTATATCCACATAAAATAAATATTTTCTTATCATATGAATCAATAACTAATTATTCATAAATAATATTACAGAATCACATTTATGACAACCAGGCCGTTCCCACGAATGAGGGGGCTTTCCAATAAGGATTTCTCCTTACTAGCGCGTAATTAGATGACCAAACCTCTCCTTAGACAGAACTTTCTAGACATTGCCAATAATGCTATCTAATAATTGTGACAACCCTAAAATAGGTCCATTCCATCCAACCTATTATGAGTCGCCAAATACATGGTACAAAAAATAACTACAACTTTATTACAACAATTGTCGTGCAAAATACAACAATATATATGCTGTGAGTTTGGATACAAATATATACCAAATGTGACTCATGCCCCAACCGTGGACAGTACCTCACAATGAAACCTTACATAAAGGTATAGTCAAAAACTGTTTTAGAAATTAGAATCTTTGGGAAGTGCTCAAGGAAACCTTCGTACATGGGAGGCCATGCGTCTAGGTTATGATAGATATCATATGGCCACAGAATTATCCTTGGTTGACCCAATAGACCCCAAAGAAAAATGAGAAGTTTACTATTATATTCTTCCCAATGGTGAGTCTTCTCTTGACATATCGTTATCTCCACTGTCTCTAATTGAAAATTATACTTCAAACAAACACCAAGATTATATAGGTAGTGCTCGTAAAGATACTCAGCAAGTGGATGAGCACAACCTTGTCTTATGATGATACGAGGTTGTATGTCATTAGACATTTTGTATGATAGTGACAAAAAATACTTCCAACGTTGGGTTCGCCTCACCCTATTTTCTTCACTAAATATAACTACTAAATGATGACCACCGTTCTATTCCCTTGTAACCCCCGCTCGACCTAGAGACACTCTTATTACCTGAAAGAAATTGTGAAATAAAAGGGTGAGCACAACTAGCCCAGTAAAGAATATCATAACTAAAAATAAATAAATTATCAATAGTCTTCATCAGTAATAAATCAGAGATTTAGAACATACGGTAGATGATAAAAATTTCAACCATATTTACAGCGGAACGAGCAATCCATTAGAAGAGTCAAATAGGCCATAAAATCTATTATCTTCTCCATGTTAAAAATCCATCAACAATATTTTATCCCTGTAATATCAATCAACAGTTCTGGTCCACAATCATATAAATAACTCATAATCATAATTGTAACTCTAAATTTTTCTTCGCACCCAGAACGAAGAATATTTTCATCACCTGTCTTTACCTGAAACATCAAAGATCATGGTTATACCAAATCACAGTTCCTGTTCATAATCATACTAATAACTTCATCTTTGCACTACGGCCAAAGATATTCATTTGTACCAGTTGGTCATGTTCATCTCAACACCTGTTCATATTTGCACTATTGGCCAAAGATATTCAACAACATGTCATCTTTGCACTACAGGCCAAAGATATTCATCAACAATTTATCTTTACACTACAGGCTAAAGATATTCATCAATAGTTCATATTTGCACTACAGGCCAAATATATTCATATCTCAAAGAAATATATAATCATTTCAGAATTTATATAAACAATAATTATAACCATGTTGACCATTTCACCTTTGCACTTAAGCTAAAGATATTCACTTATAAATTCAATAGTCATGATCATACCAGTCACCAATTCAACTTTGCACAACTGGCCAAAGAGAACCCTAGTCATGATCATACCAATAATCTACCCATCTTTACACTCAAGTGAAAGAGAATATCATCATTAGGGTTATAAAAATGTTATATATGATAATAAAAATAATATGATCAACATATAGTTTTAATCTCAAGAGTAATATTCATAAATCAACTATAATTTGGTCAGAAAAAAAAATCTGTGAATAGTAACTCGTGAATAGTAACTCATGAATAGTAACTCGTGAATAATAACTTATAAATAGTAAACTCGACACAAAAAGGTAAAAATTTTACAATAAAAATACATACCAATATTTCGGTATAATGATATTGAAAGAATAAAATTTCTTAAACTTATAAACAATTTATTTTAATTGTTTACACTTTACTAAATAATGTATTTAATCATTCTAAAATGCCAAACTCATAAGATTCCATCACCAATAACCAAAACCCTCATCAAAAATCTGCATATACCTCATATAGGATTCTCAAGTCATAAAATCCTATTTTTTAATTTTCTTACTTCACAAAACATATTTAATTCATTTACTCATAACTAGACTATTTTTATGAAAAATACCAAATCAGTTCCAAAAATATTTCTTTTCTGGGATTTAGCATAATATAGTCCCATAGTGAACATATATTTTTCTCAGAATTTTTAAAAGTCATTTACTATTTTTCATATGGCCAAAACAGCCGAATATTTAGACATTTATCAAAAATTGTACTTTTGACCAAAAAATTTGAAATTTACAGAGTATACTTCTATCATATACATGTACTCTCAATAAACATTTCATCAATTTTGGAGTTAACCACAAGGAATTATAAGCGGTTACTTTTAAAATAGTCTTTTTTCATAAAATTCATAACTCTTAATCTATATATCCAAAAATCACTATTTTTGGACACAATCAATAAAACTCAACAAAATATCATTTCAAATTTTTTCAGAATTTTTTGAAGGTCAGAAGAATTACGAACTGAAAAATATAATAACCCTTAAAATCTCTTACTATCCCTTATCTCAAAAATGCAGTATTTCTGACTGGATATCGGATATGACGCTGAAGAAAATTTGCACTGATTAATAGCAACTCACCAAGTATCTAAATACTCGCAAAATACACTCGATAATCTAGAGAGAAAAAGAGAGAAAACTTATAAATTCTGGTATGTTTTTCAATTCTAACTTAGCCCTCTATTTATAGGAAAATATTAGCACGCCGAAGCAGACTTGACCTGTTACCTGATGGCTTTACCTGCTACTATTGTCACCCACTACATTTGAAATAAAATTTAGCACATTTCTTCACCAACCACAAGTGGGGCCCACTCAATTCTAGAATTTTCCACCAAAATCATTTATAAACCTAATTTTCAAATCAGTCACCTCTTAAAATTCATAACAAATTATACGTTCATTTTTAACGGTTCAAAATTTGTGGACATATACTCAACTCATATATGTATAATATATCCAAAAATCACAACGATCCAACGGTCGGATTAAAAATTATAACACACGCAATATATCTGAAAAATACTGATTTGATTTTTTAATACCTCCATTCCGACAGAACTACTGATAAAACACCTCAACATTAATTCCTTCAATAATAACCACATAAATAAATCCATCATTTATATCCACATCAAATAAATATTTCCTTATCATATAAATCAATAATTAATTATTCACAAATAATATTATAGAATCACAATTATGACAACCAGGCCGTTCTCAGGAAAGAGGGGGCTTTCTAATAAGGATTTCTCCTTACTGGCGCGTAATTAGATGACCAAACCTCTCCTTAGACAGAACTTTCTAGACATTACCAATAATGCTATCTAATAATATTATTCAAATAATATAAATTATTGATCTGATAATGGAGATACTGTGCAGTGACAATTATTGAAACAATAATAATATAAAATATCAACGCAATAATTATTGAATCAATAAAATAAAATATTGAACAGAAATTACTGTAACAATTATTGAGTAGTGCATTCTCACGTAAAAATCAATAATTTTAAAACAACTGTGCAATACCGTGTGCTACTGTGTAACTACGCGTATTACTGTATTTTAACCACCGGGTATTCCAACAGTGTTAACGGTAACAACTATGCCGTTATTTGTAAAAACTCAAATTTATCGTTTTCTTCATCTGACAGTTATTCTGTTATGGGGTCCACAAATGGCTGCTCCGTCGTACGAATATTCCCCGACAGAAAGAATATTCCACGACTAAACGAATATTCCCCGACAACAATGAATATTTTATAACCACTTGCGTATTTTGATAAAAAAAATTTCATATATCATCCTTAACTTCAACTTTTATCAATTTAACCATTTACTGAATAGTAATTATAAGAAAAATTGAATACTTTTATTTCATAAAATTTGGGGTCTTACAATCTCCCCTCCTTATGAAATTTCGTCCCCGAAATTTACGTACTTGGTATTTCAAAGAGTTGAAAATACCTTGCTTCCATTTCAAATTCTATCTCCCCAGTCATCATGATTTCTCCATTGCTCATCTCCCGTGATAACTTCATTTGGGTTACTCACTTGTTGGGAAGTCATGACAACCGCCATCCCTCGAACTACTCGGCTTTGACTTGTCTGGAGCAGCATTTAGCGTCATCACTACCGTTGGAATATACTTTTCTATAGGGCATATTCCTCCCTCAACTGCCTCGCCGTACTCCTCATTCATGATCTAAATCATCAATCTTCGATCCATATCAAATTCAGGTTGACCGCTATGTACAGGGTAATTCAAAACTCGATGTTGGGTTCTCCTAATTGCTTTTCAAAAAGAGAAATTCATATCATCTATTTTAGCCTTCTTAGATCGGACATCTCTTTCCATAATATCCACATGTCGTGCGGCTTTTACCCATGCATCACTCATTCTTACTCGTTCAGTTTTTTCTTCTTTCAGCTTAGATTCCATCTTTATCATCTTATACTCTGCCAAAAAATGCTTCTGTTCAAGCATCACATATCGGGTAACACAAGCTTGAATTGTTGCATCCTTTTGTTCCACGACCGCCTGTCGTTCTTCAGCCTGCTCTTCTAACTCATGAATACGATTTTAAAATTCTACATTTTGATCATATAATACCTCTAATAAACTCTCCTCAGGTACCTCTTCTTCCTCACTCTCAGCTGCTACCTTTGCGACTAACTCGGGTGCAACTATCAATTCTTCACTCACCACATGGATTTCTCTAATTCCTTCTTCGCCTGACATCACATTATCCAGGTTGGTGATTCGAGGTATCCCCACGGTCTCATTCACTCCATTGTTAACATTCTCAGCAGCCATTCTCAAATACTGCCATAAAACAAGGGTTAATTAAACAAATTAACATATCACATAATATCCCGATATTATGACTAACCAACAAATAAGCTTAGGTAGGACACACTAGCGAAGGATTTACTCATCTCTCCCCTCCTAGTTATATTCCCCGATCTTCGCCAGAGATCATATCCCTAAGCTCTGATACCAAATGTGACAACCCCAAAATAGGTCCATTCCATCCAACCTATTCTGAGTCGCCAAATACATGGTACAGAAAATAACTACAACTTTATTACAACAATTGTCGTGCAAAATACAACAACATATATGTTGTGAGTTTGGATACAAATATATACCAAATGTGACTCATGTCCCAACCGTGGATAGCACCTCACAATGACACCTTACATAAAGGTATAGTCAAAAACTGTTTTAGAAATTAGAATCTTTGGGAAGTGCTCAAGGAAACCTTCGTACATGGGAGGCCATGCGTTTAGATTATGATAGATATCATATGGCCACAGAATTATCCTTGGTTGACCCAATAGACCCCAAAGAAAAATGAGAAGTTTACTATCATATTCTTCCCAATGGTGAATCTTCTCTTGACATATCGTTATCTCCACTGTCTCTAATTGAAAATTATACTTCAAATAAACACCAAGATTATATAGGTAGTGCTCGTAAAGATACTCAGCAAGTGGATGAGCATAACTCTGTCTTATGATGATACGCGGTTGTATGTCATTAGACATCTTGTATGATAGTGACAAAACACCCTTCCAACGTTGGGTTCGCCTCACCCTATTTTCTTCACCAAATATAACTACTAAATGATGACCACCGTTCTATTCCCTTGTTACCCCCGCTCGACCCAGCTACACTCTTATTACCTGAAAGGAATTGTGAAACAAAAGGGTGAGCACAACTAGCCCAGTAAAGAATATCATGACTAAAGATAAATAAATTATCAATAGTCTTCATCAGTAATAAATCAGAGATTTAGAACATATAGTAGATGATAAAAATTTCAACCATAGTTGCAGCGGAACGAGCAATCCATTAGAAGAGTCAAATAGGCCATAAAATCTATTATCTTCTCCATGTTAAAAATCCATCAACAATATTTTATCCCTGTAACATCAATCAACAGTTCTGATCCATAATCATATAAATAACTCATAATCATAATTGTGACTCTAAATTTTTCTTCGCACCCAGAACGAAGAATATTTTCATCACCTGTCTTTGCCTGAAACATCAAAGATCATGGTTATACCAATTCACAGTTCCTGTTCATAATCATACTAATAACTTCATCTTTGCACTACGGCCAAAGATATTCATTTGTACTAGTTGGTCATGTTCATCTCAACACCTGTTCATCTTTGCACTACTGGCCAAAGATATTCAACAACATGTCATCTTTGCACTACAGGCCAAAGATATTCATCAACAATTCATCTACAGGCCAAAGATATTCATCAATAGTTCATATTTACACTACAGGCCAAATATATTCATATCTCAAAGAAATATATAATCATTTCAGAATTTATATAAACAATAATTATAACCATGTTGATCATTTCACCTTTGCACTTAAGCTAAAGATATTTACTTATAAATTCAATGGTAATGATCATACCAGTCACCAATTCAACTTTGCACAACTGGCCAAAGAGAACCCTAGTCATGATCATACCAATAATCTATCCATCTTTACACTCAAGTGAAAGATAATATCATCATTAGGGTTATAAAAATATTATATATGATAATAAAAATAATATGATCAACATATAGTTTTAATCTCAAGAGTAATATTCATAAATCAACTATAATTTGGTCAGAAAAAAAAATAATTTTTTTGTGAATAGTAAATCGTGAATAGTAACTCGTGAATAATAACTCATGAATAGTAAACCCGACACAAAAAGGTAAAAATTCGACAATAAAAATACATACCAATATTTCGGTATAATGATATTGAAAGAATAAAATTTCTTAAACTTATAAACAATTTATTTTAATTGTTTACACTTTACTAAATAATGAATTTAATCATTCTAAAATGCCAAACTCATAAGATTCAATCACCAATAACCAAAACCCTCATAAAAAATCTGCATATACCTCATATAGGATTCTCAAGTCATAAAATCCTATTTTTCAATTTTCTTACTTCACAAAACATATTTAATTCATTTACTCATAACTAGACCATTTATCAAAAATATTCGACTGTTTTGGCCATATGAAAAATAGTAAATGAGTTTTAAAAATTCTGAGAAAAATATATGTTCAATATGGGACTATATTCTGCTAAATCCCAGAAAAAAAATATTTTTGGAACTGATTTGGTATTTTTCATGAAAATGGACTAGTTATGAGTAAATGAATTAAATATGTTATATGAAGTAAGAAAATTAGAAAATAGGATTTTATGACTTGAGAATCCTATATGAGGTATATGCAAATTTTTTATGAGGATTTTTGGTTATTGGTGATGAAATCTTATGAGTTTGACATTTTAGGATGATTAAATGCATTATTTAGTAAAGTGTAAACAATTAAAATAAATTGTTTATAAACTTAAGAAATATTATTCTTTCAATATCATTATACCGAAATATTGGAATGTATTTTATTGTGGAATTTCTACCTTTTTGTGTCGGGTTTACTATTCATGAGTTACTATTCACGAGTTACTATTCACGATAAAATTGATTTCTTTTTCTGACCAAACTATAGTTGAGTTATGAATATTACTCTTGAGATTAAATCTATATGTTGATCATATTATTTTTATTATCATATATAACAGATATTCATCAGGTAATCATACATCTTTGCACTACAGGCCAAAGATATTCAGTAATATCATCATTCAGGACTGAGGATGATGAAAAATATCTTAAAGAAAACGAATTCAATGAGACAGAAGGACAAATAGTAGGGATTCGTATAACAGTTTATCCAAGATCAATAATACTTCATAATAATCAATTATGAAGCAGAATTCAAAAATAAAGATCAAAACATGGATACAATCAAATATAGTAACCATAATAGACATCTTAGACAAAAAGGAAAAATTTTATTTTTCGGTGAATGATGCCGTATACGTGAATAGTAATCCCGACACAAAAAGTTTCAAATTTGATAAAAAAAACTCATATCAATATTTTAGCATAATGATATTGAAGAAAATAATATCATTTAAGAAGAAAATAATATCCCTTACATCAAAATAACCGTACTTCTGACTGAATATCGGATATGAGGCTGAATAAAATTTGTGTTGAATAGCAACTTTCAAAGTATTTAAATACTCACAAAATACACTCAATAATATAGAGAGAGAAACAGAGAAAACTTATGAATTCTGGTGTGATTTTTAATTTTAACTTAGCCCTCTATTTATAGGAAAATATTAGCACGCCGAAGCAGACTTAACCTGCAACCTGATGGCTTTACCTGCTACTATTCCCACCCACCACATTTGAATAAAAATTTCAGCACATTTTTTCACCAACTAAGAGTGGGGCCCACCATTTCTAGAATTTTCTACCAAAATAATTAACTCCGAAAATTCAATAATTTCTGAACCAGTCATCTCGTAAAATTCATAACAAATCATACGTTCATTTTTAACAGTTCAAAATTTGTGGACATATACTCAACTTATATATGTATAACCTATCCAAATATTACCACGATCCAGCAGTCGGATTAAAAATTATAACCCTCGCAAAATATCTCAAAAACCCTAATTTGATTTTCAATACCTCCGTTCCGACAAAAATACAGATAAAACACCTCAACATTAACTCCTTCATTTTTAACCACAAAAATATATCCCTCATTTATATTCACATAAAATAAATATTTCCTTATCATATGAATCAATAATTAATTATTCACAAACAATATTATAGAATCACATTTATGACAATCAGGCCGTTCCCAGGAAAGAGGGGGCTTTCCAATACGAATTTCTCCTTACTAGTGCGCAATTAGATGACCAAACCTCTCATTAGACAGAACTTTCTAGACATTGCCAATAATGCTATCTAATAATATTATTTAAATAATATGAATTATTGATCTGATAATGGAAATACTGTGCAACAATAATTATTGAAACAACAATAATATAAAATATCAACGCAGCAATTATTGAATCAATAAAATAAAATATTAAACAGTAACTACTGTAATAATTATTGAGTAGTGTCTTCCTTCGTAAGAATCAATAATTCTAAAATACTGTGCAATCCGTGTGCTACTGTGCAACCACGCGTATTACTGTATTTTAACCCCCGGGTATTCCAACAGTGTTAATGGTAACAACTACGCCGTTATTTATAAAAACTCAATTTTTGTCGTTATCTTCATCCAATCGTTTTCCGTTATGGGGCCCACAAATAGCTGCGCCGTCGTACAAATATTCCACGACCACACGAATATTCACCGACCAAAAATGAATATTTTATAACCACTTGCTTATTTGAAATGTTTGCGCATTTTACCCATAACTAACCACATTAATCAAATCAACCCTTTCTATTTCAAAATAATAAATAGAGAAAATTTAATTTCATTTATTAATAAATTGGGGTCTTACATCTTTAGCCGATAAGTCCCGAGTTTCGGTACTTCAATTACTTCATACGGTCCTTCCTAGTTTGGCATCAACTTTTCCATGTTCTGCGGTGTAGATGCTTCAACTTCTCTGAGGACAAAATCCCCCACTTCAAATCTGCGAAGCTTTACCCCCTTATTATAGTGTTTGGCTACTCTCCGTTGATATACTGCCAGCTTGATCAAAGCCACCTCTCTGACCTCATCCAACAGATCCAAGTTGACCTTCAGTCCTTCTTCATTATAGATCTCGTTGAACTGACTAACTCGAAGACTTGGGGACCCAATCTCGACTGGGACTAAGGCATCAGTACCATATGCCAATCTGAAAGGTGAGTCCCCTGTTGTAGTTCTCGGTGTAATCCGGTAGGCCCACAACACACTGAGTAGCTCTTCTGGCCATCTTCCTTTAGCTTCGTCCAGTCTGCGTTTGATCCCGTTCAGAAGCGTTCTGTTGGTCACTTCAACCTGCCCATTTGACTGAGGGTGAGCCATTGAAGTCTTCCTGTACTAAATCCCCAATTCTTTTAGAAATCCTCTAAATTTTGATCCCACGAACTGACGTCCGTTGTCCAATATCACCACTTTGGGGATCCCGAAGCGAAACACTACGGAGTCCTTCATGAACTTCAAGCATTCTTGTTCCGTTATCAACCGAAGTGGCTTCGCCTCTAGCCATTTGGTCATATAATCTGTGACGCCCCTAAAAATAGGTATACATCACCCATCTTGGGTCGCCAGATACATGGTACAGAATTTAAATACAACTTATGTAATACCCCAACTTTTATAAATAAAGATGAATGTTCTATAAATATCATTTTTGAATATTATGGAGTTAATTTGATATAATGTTATAGTTGTGGGTAATATTTATAAATTTTGTAAAGTACGCAAGTTGTTATATAATATTCGATTTGTCGGGGAATATTCGTTTTAACAGGTAATATTCGTACAACGACACAATCATTGGTGGACCCCACAACGGAATTATTGTCGGATTGAGAAAACGACAAAAATATTTTATGAAAAATAACGGCAGAAGTTTTACCATTGATACTGTTGAACTACTCGATAGTAAAAGTACAGTAATACGTGTGGTTGCATAGTAGCACACGGTATTGATTATTAATGCTTATGTGAGAAGTCACTCAGTTTGATTCAATTATTGTCAGTTAATAATATGAATTATTTAGCGATAATGACGTTTTATTTTATTCGTATTATTAACGTAATAAAACAGAAACATGTTTTTAAATAAAACAAAATACTTTATTAAAGTTATTCTATAAATAGAATATATTATATTTTATTTAAAAGATTTTTCTTTAAATATGGACCGTCAGATTAAAGTAATCAATCTGGACCGTTCATGGATTAGTTACTATGCATTCTATTTTTCTATAAATAGCAGCTCATTCCTTCATTATTTCTTACGAATTCACTGAACTCTATAGAGATAAACTATAGAGAGAGAGAAGAAGAGTATTCTGCTACTTAACTACTTCCTTATTTCAGCTCTTCTTTAAAACGGTAAGGGGTGTTATTCTTTGTTATTCATGAAGAGAACTGTTGTTATTCCATTTCTTATTATTCTGTTGGAATAACCTGTATACGCGGTCTACCCTATACTTGGTGACATTCTTCTATTATTCTGTTGGAACATCCTGTCTGTGTGTTTTACACCGGACCTGGTTCTGTCGTGTTATTATTCTGTTGGAACATCCTGTCTGTCTGTTTTACACCGGACCTGGTTCTATTATTTATTATTCTGTTAGAATATCCTGTCTGTGCGTTTACGCCGGACCTGGTTCCATTATTTATTATTCTGTTAGAATAACCTGTCTGTGCGGTCTATCGCATGCCGGGTGATTTCTTTTGTTATTCCATTCTTTATTATACTCAGTTGGTTAAGTTTTGACTTCTATACTCCATGAAATTAGTGGAATATCCTTAATAATTGCGATTCATCCAGTATCTTTTCATGAAAATATTCTTCTAAGTATTCTTGAATTTTACTCCACAAAGCAGTATCATGTTGACAATTTGGACGTTGTTAATTCTTGGATAAATTAATTCTTGAACTTGTTTTATTGAATTCTTATATCATTGTTATCATCCTCATGTTTATAAAATGGTGAAAGTCATCTGTGGCCTGTAGTGCATAGATGGACTTGGTATGATTATGACCATGGATTATTCGGTATAATCATGGCCGTAATATTATAAATGATGTGGTAAAAGTCCTCATTGGCCCGTAGTGCATTGATGGACAGTTGTTGGCATGATCATGACCATTAATGAATACACGAATATCCTTGGCCGTAGTGCAGGGGTGATTCGATGATGTGGATTATTTTATTAAGCTGAGTCCCAGCGATAACAGTGTTGAAAAGCCTTTTAAATCATAAAAGATAGTAGAGTTTATTTTCTACTTGACTCTTTTAATGGATTGCTTGTTCTGCTGCAGTTAAACTTGATGTCTATTATATTTTATCAGTGTAACACTGTTGAAGGCTAATGATAATTTATTCTGCATTATCTTAGTCATAATATTTCTTACTGGGCTAGTTGAGCTCACCCTTTCTTTCACTGTTCTCTTCAGGAAATGAGAATATAGCTGGAACGAGTCAGGAAACGGAGTGATGGTCCAGAGGATAGCATTAATAGTCCTCACTATTCTGTGAAATAGTGTGATAATAAGTGTAATGAGGACTCCTTTTGAGTATGAATACTCTCTAGAAGATAATATTTGTATTCAAACTCACAGATTATGTTTGGTCGTATTGTACACGACAGTTGTATTATTAAGTTGTATTTGTATTCAGTACCATGTATTTGGCGACCAAAGATGGGTGATGTATACCTAATTTTGGGGGCGTCACAGTTGATATCAGAGCTTAGGGATATGATCACTGGCTAAGATGTGAGAATAGAACTAGGAGGGGAGAGACAGGGAATTCCTTCGCTAGTATGACCTACCTAAGTTTATTTGCATGGTATTTAATTGGTCAGTCATAATATAAGGATAATATATGACATATCAATTAACTTTTATTTTGTGGCAGTATCTGAAAATGGCATCTGAGAATGTTGAGAATAGAAATGGAGCACAAGCGACTGTTGATTCACCACATATCAATAATCAGGATAATGTGCATCAGGAAGGTGACAATCCTCATGCAAACAACAACACTAACCAGATGATGAATGATGGAATGTTCAGAAATAAGAATGGTCATTTCAAGAAGAGGAGATTCAACAATGATGGAAAGACGTCAGCACCAGCACCCGTTGTTAAGGAAGGAGAACGACCACCTATCATATGTTTCAAATGCGGAGGGGAGGGGCACATCAGTCCAAACTGCGCGATGCCGTCTAAAGCATGTTATAATTGTGGAAGAGAAGGTCATTTAGCTCAATTTTGTCGTTTACCAAAAATAAGTTCAGCCAAGATGGAGACACCAAAGGCCGTCCCAGAAAAGTCAAAACCGGTAGTGCAAGGGAGAGCGTTTGTTGTGACCTCCCAGAAAGCAAGGAACCCGAATGAGGTCATCACGGGTAAGCTTATCATAAACTCTAACGAAGTCTATACTTTATTTGATATCGGTTCTACCCATTCTTTTATTTCTCCTACTTGCGCTCATCGATTAAATTTGACTCCGGAGAAATTAGACTTTGATTTATCTATTGAAACTCCATTGGGAGAAACCTTCATTACATCCACGGTTTATAAGTCTTGTTTGGTTCAAGATGTTACCCACACATTACCTGTCGATCTTATTTCATTAAAAATACTTGCATTTGACGTGATTTTAGGGATTGATTGGTTAACTACTCATCATGCAAAAATTGATTATTTTCGTAAGGTTGTTAGCTTTCATATTCCTAATCGACCTATTATGCGAATTCAAGCAACCAAACCATTAAAATCAATCGATGTCATCTCAAGCCATAAAGCTATTCGTTTATTGAAAAACGGATGTCAAGCTTTCTTAGCTCATGTCACGGATCTAAACAAAAATACGTCAGTTTTGAATGATATTTCTATTGTTAATAAATTCCCTGACGTATTCCCTGAAGAACTTTCTGGCCTACCCCCAGAGCGTGAAATTGAATTTTGTATCGACCTTGAACCAGGTACAAAACCCATTTCCAAAGCCCCATATCGAATGGCTCCTATTGAACTTCATGAGTTAAAGATCTAACTGCAGGAATTGTTAGACATTGGCTTTCTTCGTCCTAGTACTTCTCCTTGGGGTGCTCCTGTGCTATTCGTGAAGAAGAAAGATGGAAGTATGCGACTTTGTATTGATTATCGGGAGTTGAATCATGTCACCATCAAAAACAGGTACCCATTGCCACGTATTGATGACCTGTTTGACCAGTTGCAAGGAGCGCAATTCTTTTCAAAGATCGATCTTCGTTCTGGATATCATCAGCTGAAGGTTAGAACTGAGGATATTTCAAAGACGGCTTTCAGAACTCGGTACGGGCATTATGAATTCCTAGTCATGTCCTTTGGATTGACTAATGCTCCTGCTGCCTTCATGGATATGATGAACCGGGTATTGAAGGAATATTTGGATCACTTTGTGGTCGTCTTTATTGATGACATCCTTATTTATTCCAAAAGTCGTGAAGATCATGAGCAACACTTGAGGCTGGTACTCTAAAAGCTTCGTGAATACAAGCTTTATGCCAAGTTAAAGAAGTGCGAGTTCTGGCTGGAGGAGGTGGCATTCCTTGGGCACGTAGTTTCAAGTCGTGGAATATCTGTTGACCCGGCAAAGATTGAAGCTATTCAAAGCTAGGAGCAACCTAAATCAGTGACCGAAGTACGTAGCTTTCTTGGTTTAGCTGGTTATTATCGGAGATTCGTGGAAGGATTTTCTCGAATCGCTACTCCATTAACTCAGCTGACTCGGAAAGATACAAAGTTCGGTTGGAGCGAAGAATGTGAGAAGAGTTTTCAAGAACTCAAGAGGAGACTCATTTCAGCACATGTTCTAACAATACCATCTGGCTCGGAGGGATTTTTCATCTACAGTGATGCTTCGAGCAAAGGGTTGGGATGCGTTCTCATGCAATATGGAAAAGTCATAGCCTATGCATCAAGACAACTCAAGGAATATGAGAGGAATTATCCTACTCATGATCTGGCAGCTGTTGTCTTTGCACTTAAAATTTAGAGGTATTACTTATATGGGGAGAAGGTGGAGATCTTTACGGATCATAAAAGCCTCAAATATTTCTTCACTCAAAAGGAACTCAACATGCGACAACGATGTTGGCTTGAACTGTTGAAAGATTATGATCATACTGTGACGCCCCCAAAATAGGTATACAACACCCATTCTGAGTCGCCAAATACATGGTACAGAAAGCAAACTACAACTTCAATAATACAATTGTCGTGCAAAATACGACAACACATACTGTGAGTTTAAATACAAATATTGTCTTCTAGACAATATCAACACTCAAATAAATCCTCATTACAATTATTCAAACACTATTTTACAGAAATAGTGAGGACTGCTAAAACATCTTTCTAGAACCATCACTCCATACCCCGACTAGATCCTGCTATGTTCTCACCTCCTGAGAAGAAAAATGGAACAAAAAGGAAAAGGGTGAGCTCAACTAGCCCAGTAAAGAATATCATGACTAAGATAATATACAACAAATTATCGTTAGTCTTCAACAGGAAAAAATCTGATAGAATATAATCGACAACAAGTTTTAGATCAACAACTGCAGCGGAAACAGCAAACCATTAGAAGAGTCAAGTAGAGAAAGAATTCTACTATCTTCTAAGATTTAAAAGTCCATCATCAATATTTTATCTCTGTAACATCAATTAATAATCATCTTTATCCAAAAATTCATCTTTGCACTACAGGCCAAAGATATTCATTTGTATCACCTGTCAGTCATGTTCATCTCAACACCTGTTCATCATTGCACTACAGGCCAAAGATATTCATCAAGTAATCATACATCTTTGCACTACAGGCCAAAGATATTCAGTAATATCATCATTTAGGACTGAGGATGATGAAAAAATATCTTAAAGAGAACGAATCCAGTGAGACAGAAGGACAAATAGTAGGGATTCGTATAACAGTTTATCCAAGATCAATAATACTTCATAATAATCAATTGTGAAGCAGAATTCAAAAATAAAGATCAAAACATGGATACAATCAAAGATAGTAACCATAATAGACATCTTGGACAAAAAGGAAAAATTTTATTTTTCGGTGAATAGTGCCGTATTCGTGAATAGTGCCGTATACGTGAATAGTAACTCCGACACAAAAAGTTCCAAATTTGATAAAAGCTCATATCAATATTTTAGCATAATGATATTGAAGAAAATAATATCATTTAAGAAGAAAATAATATCCCTTACCTCAAAATATCAGTACTTCTGGTCGGAATACCGGTATAAGGCTGAAAGAAACTTGCTCTGATGAATAGAAACTCTCAAAGTATCTAAATACTCACAAAATACACTCAATAATCTAGAGAGAGAAAGAGAGAAAACTTGTTTCTGGTGTGATTTTCAATTCTAACTTAGCCCTCTATTTATAGGAAAATTTTAGTAGGTTTGACCTGCAACCTGATGGCTTTACCTGCTACTATTCCCACCCACCACATTTGAAATATAATTCAGCACATTTCTTCACCAACCACAAGTGGGGCCCACCAATTCTAGAATTTTCCATCAAAATGATAAACTCCGAAAATTCAACAATTTCTGAACCAGTCATCTTGTAAAATTCGTAATAAATCATACGTTCATTTTTAACGGTTCAAAATTTGTGGGCATATACTCAACTTATATATGTATAACATATCCAAAAATTACCACGATCCAACGGTCGGATTAAAAATTATAACCCCCGCAAAATATCTCAAAAACCCTGATTTTTAATACCTCCATTCCGACAAAAATACTGATAAAACACCTCAACATTAACTCCTTCATTTTTAACCACAAAAATATATCCCTCATTTATATCCACATAAAATAAATATTTCCTTATCATATGAATCAATAATTAATTATTCACAAATAATATTACAGAATCACATTTATGACAACCAGGCCGTTCCCAGGAAAGAGGGGGCTTTCCAATAAGGATTTCTCCTTACTGGCGCGCAATTAGATGACCAAACCTCTCCTTAGACAGAACTTTCTAGACATTGCCAATAATGTTATCTAATAATATTATTCAAATAATATGAATTATTGATCTGATAATGGAAAATACTGTGCAGCAACAATTATTGAAACAACAATAATATAAAATATCAATGCAACAATTATTGAATCAATAAAATAAAATATTGAACAATAACTACTGTAACAATTATTGAGTAGTGCCTTCTTACGTAAGAATCAATAATTGGTGCAATACCGTGTGCTACTGTATTTTAACCACCGGGTATTCCAACAGTATTAACGGTAACAACTACGCCGTTATTTATAAACAACTTATACTTGTCGTTTTCTTCATCCAATCGCTTTCCGTTATGGGGCCCACACAAGGCTGCGCCGTCGTACGAATATTCCCCGACAGCAAGAATATTCCACGACCAAACGAATATTCCCGACAAAATAAATATTTTATAACCACTTGCTTATTTTGCAAAATTTGCACATTTCACCCATAACCAAAGTATTATATCAAATTAACCCCTTATTATTCACAATAATATTTAGAGAAAATTTGATTTTATTCATTAATAAGTTGGGGTCTTACAACCTCCCCTCCTTATGAAATTTCGTCCTCGAAATTGACGTACGTACCTGATGTTTCAAAAAGGTGAGGATACCTCGCTTTCATTTCTGATTCCAACTCCCAGGTCATTTCTTCAATAGCATGGTTTCTCCACAAAACCTTAACTTGTGGTATAACCTTCGTGCGTAGGACATGCTCTTTCCTATCCAAGATCTTAACAGGTACCTCCTCGTACGTTAAATCTTCAGCTATCTCGTCTGGTTCTAACTCAATAATGTGGTTCGGGTCTTTAACATATTTACGAAGCATAGATATGTGAAAAACATTATGAACACGAGACATGCTTGGAGGTAATGCGAGTCTATATGCCACATTTCCTATTCGCTCAAGAATCTCAAATGGACCAACAAATCTTGGATTGAGCTTTCCTCTCTTCCCAAATCTTGTAACTCCCTTCCATGGTGCAACACGTAACAATACATGATCCCCAATATTAAATTCCACGTCCTTCCGATGAAGATCCGCATAACTCTTTTGTCGATCCTGTGCCGTTTGTATACGTTGTCGAATCGTTTGGATCTTCTCTGTAGTAATGCGTACCAACTCTGGTCCCAACAATGTTGCTTCACCCACCTCGTCCCAGCATACTGGAGAACGACATTTTCTTCCATACAACGCCTCGAATGGAGCCACACCTATGCTCGCCTGATAACTGTTGTTGTAGGAGAATTCCACCAATGGTAGGTACTTATCCCAACTCCCTTTGAGATCTAGGACACAAAGTCTTAATAGATCTTCAAGAGTTTGAATAGTCCTCTCTGATTGTCCGTCCGTTTGAGGATGGTATGCCGAACTGAATCGTAAATCCGTGCCCATAGCTTTCTGCAAGCTAACCCAAAATCGTGAAGTGAATCTTGGGTCACGATCCGAAACTATGGATACTGGCATGCCATGCAATCTCACAATCTCGTTCACGTACATACTAGCAAGACGTTCAAGGGAATAAGTCTCACGTATCGGCAAGAAATGAGCGGACTTGGTTAATCTATCAACAATAACCCAAATCGCATCTATGCCTTGAGAAACCTTGGGAAGACCCGTAACAAAATCCATAGTAATGTGTTCCCACTTCCATTTCGGAATCTCAAGTGGTTGCAATGGACCCTTTGGTACTTGATGCTCCGCTTTTACACGTTGACAAGTTAAACATCTCGAGATAAACTCCGCGATCTCTCTTTTCATATTGCTCCACCAAAATGTATGTCGAAGATCGTGATACATTTTGGTACTCCCAGGATGGATTGCAAACGGTGTGTTGTGTGCCTCCATCATTATTCTATGCTTCAAGTCAAAATCGTTAGGAACACAAAGTCTGGAGTTGACTCGAAGTATTCCTTCTTCATCGATTCTTGCTTCTGGAATAGCACCTTCTTGCACTTTCTTCTTCATACGCATCAGCTCCATGTCCGTAGCTTGAGCAGCTTTAACTTTATCGATTAAAGTCGGTTCTACTCGTATATTTGATATCATCATGTGGGTACTTGGAGCCTTCATCTCTATCTCCATCCTTTGCAAGTCATACAAAATGGGCCTTTGTGTTAACAATATTGCACTCGTACCCGCATATGATCTTCTACTCAATGCGTCAGCTACTACGTTTGCTTTTCCAGGATGATATTGGATGGTATGATCGTAATCTTTCAACAGCTCGAGCCAACGTCGCTGCCGCATGTTGAGTTCCTTTTGGGTGAAGAAATATTTGAGGCTTTTATGATCTGTATAGATCTCCACTTTCTCCCCATACAGGTAGTGTCTCCAGATCTTCAACGCAAAAACGACTGCTGCCAACTCCAAATCATGAGTAGGATAATTCCTCTCATATTCTTTGAGTTGTCGTGAGGCATAGGCTATGACTTTCCCATGTTGCATGAGAACACATCCTAACCCTTTGCCTGAAGCATCGCTGTAGATAACAAATCCATCCGAACCAGATGGTATTGTCAGAACAGGTGCCGAAATGAGTCTCCTCTTGAGTTCTTGGAAACTCTTCTCGCATTCCTCACTCCATACGAATTTTGTATCTTTCCGAGTCAGCTGAGTTAACGGAGTAGCGATTCGAGAAAATCCTTCCACAAATCTCCGATAATAACCAGCTAAGCCCAGAAAGCTACGTACTTCGGTTGCTCCCAACTTTGTATGGCTTCAATCTTCGCCGGGTCGACAGATACTCCATGTTTTGACACCACGTGCCCAAGGAATGCTACTTCCTCAAGCCAGAACTCGCATTTCTTCAATTTGGCATATAGCTTATTTTCACGAAGCCTTTGCAGTACCAGCTTCAAATGGCGCTCATGATCTTCACGGCTTTTGGAATAGATGAGGATGTCATCAATAAAGACAACAACGAACTGATCCAAATATTCTTTGAATACACGGTTCATCATATCCATGAAGGCAGCAGGAGCATTAGTCAATCCAAAAGACATTACTAAGAATTCATAATGCCCGTACCGAGTTCTGAAGGCAGTCTTTGGAATATCCTCAGTTTTAATCTTCAGCTGATGATATCCAGAACGAAGGTCGATCTTTGAAAAGAATTGTGTTCCTTGTAACTGGTCGAAACAGGTCATCAATGCGAGGTAGCGGATACCTATTCTTGATAGTGACATGATTCAATTCTCGATAGTCGATACAAAGTCGCATACTCCCGTCTTTCTTCTTTACGAATAAAACAGGAGCACCCCAAGGAGACGTACTAGGACGAATAAAACCGATGTCCAACAACTCCTGTAGTTGGACTTTTAACTCCTGAAGTTCAATAGGAGCCATTCGATATGGAGTTTTAGAAATGGGCTTTGTACCGGGTTCAAGGTCAATAAAGAATTCAACTTCACGTTTTGGGGGTAGACCAGGAAGTTCTTCAGGAAATACATCGGGAAATTCTCTAACAATAGAAATATTATTCAAATCTGACTTGTCTTTGTTCAAATCCATAACATGGGCTAAGAAAGCTTGACATCCGTTTTTCAATAAACGAATAGCTTTGTGGCTTGATATGACAGTGACTGATTTTAGTGGTTTAGTAGTTTGAATTCGTATGACAGGTTGGTTAGGAATATGAAAACTAACAACCTTACGAAAACAATCAATTTTAGCATGATGAGTGGTTAACCAATCAATTCCTAAAATCACATCAAAAGCAAGTATCTTTAAAGAGATAAGATCAACAGGTAATGTGATAGTGCCAACTTGGATCATGCAAGATTTATAAACTGTAGATGTAACGAAGGTTTCACCCAACGGAGTTTCAACAGATAAGTTAAAGTCCAATTTCTCCGGAGTCAAGTTTAAACGTTGAGCACAAGCAGGAGAGATAAAAGAATGGGTAGAACCGGTATCTAGTAAAGTATAAACTTCGCAAGAATTCAAGATTAGCTTACCCGTGATCACCTCGTTCGGGTTTCTCACGTTTTGGCCAGTCACGACAAACGCCCTTCCAGGAACCGCTGATTTCGACTTATCCGGGATAACTTTTGGAGTCACCATCCCCGCTGAACTTGGTTTTGCTACAGAACACTCTCGAGCTATATGACCCTCCTTTCCACAGTTATAACATACCTTGGATTGTTGTGGGCAGTTTGGGCTGATATGTCCCTCTTTCCCACATTTGTAACATACGACCGGTGGTCGTTCTCCTCCCCTAGAAACAGTTGATGTTTGTGCTGACGTCTTCACGTTATCATTGTTGTACCTTCTCTTCTTGAAATCTCCTCCCGACTCGCTCCTTCTATTATCACGACCACGATTACCACCAGAGTGGTTACCGCTTTTGTCCGAATGTTTTCCTCCCTGCTGGTTTTCATTGCTTCGATGACTGCCGCCACCGGTATGACCCTGGTTGTGGTCCCTCGGTTGCACATACTCATTATCTCGCTCTAATAATTGAGCCCTGTTTACAACATCTGAATATAAAGAAAATTTATGAGAGATAAGATATTGTCGAATCTCGGGTTTTAGACCTCTCAGAAACATCCTTGTCATTCGTTCCTCATTTTCGACCAAATGAGGTGCAAACCTGGATAACTCTGCAAACTTCGCCTCGTACTGGGACACCGTCATGTTGTTTTGTTCCAGTCTGATAAACTCCACCTCCTTCATATGACGAATACTTTCAGGAAAGTACTTGTCATTGAACAGTTTTTGAAATGTTTCCCAGGACATGTTGAGTGCGTCAGGCTGGGTACGCTTCACAGACTCCCACCAGTAGTCTGCCTCACCGCGGAACATAAAGGTGGCGAATGGAACCTTCTGTTCCTCCGTGCATCCCAAGACATCGAATATCTTGGTAATTTGCTTGACCCACGTTTCCGCCATGATCGGATCCGGCTTTCCCTTAAATTCTGGTGGTCCCAATTCTTTGAACTGCTTAGCTGTGACAAACCGCGCGTTGTTATCATTTCCACCCGTATTCTGCACACGAGTCTCCCTCGTCTGATTTTGCATGAACTGCAAAAAGCTCCTAAACATTCCATCATTCATCGTTTGCTCGGTAACGTTGTTTACAGGAGGAATATTGCCTTCCTGTTGCACGTTCCCCTGGGTGGTGATCAAAGGTGTCTCCACGGTCTGATTTACTCCATTATTAACGTTCTCAGCTGCCATTCTTAAATACTGCCATAAAACAAGGGTTAATAGTCATGTCATATATTATCCCTATACTCTGACCGACCAAATAAACACCAAATAAACTTAGTCAGGTCATACTAGCGAAGGAATTCCCCGTCTCTCCCCTCCTAGTTCTTGTCTCACATCTCAGCCAGGGATCATATCCCTAAGCTCTGATACCAACTGTGACGCCCCCAAAATAGGTATACAACACCCATTCTGAGTCGCCAAATACATGGTACAGAAAGCAAACTACAACTTCAATAATACAATTGTCGTGCAAAATACGACAACACATACTGTGAGTTTAAATACAAATATTGTCTTCTAGACAATATCCACACTCAAATAAATCCTCATTACAATTATTCAAACACTATTTTACAGAAATAGTGAGGACTGCTAAAACATCTTTCTAGAACCATCACTCCATACCCCGACTAGATCCTGCTATGTTCTCACCTCCTGAGAAGAAAAATGGAACAAAAAGGAAAAGGGTGAGCTCAACTAGCCCAGTAAAGAATATTATGACTAAGATAATATACAACAAATTATCGTTAGTCTTCAACAGGGAAAAATCTGATAGAATATAATCGACAACAAGTTTTAGATCAACAACTGCAGCGGAAACAGCAAACCATTAGAAGAGTCAAGTAGAGAAAGAATTCTACTATCTTCTAAGATTTAAAAGTCCATCATCAATATTTTATCCCTGTAACATCAATTAATAATCATCTTTATCCAAATATTCATCTTTGCACTACAGGCCAAAGATATTCATTTGTATCACCTGTCAGTCATGTTCATCTCAACACCTGTTCATCTTTGCACTACAGGCCAAAGATATTCATCAAGTAATCATACATCTTTGCACTACAGGCCAAAGATATTCAGTAATATCATCATTTAGGACTGAGGATGATGAAAAATATCTTAAAGAGAACGAATCCAGTGAGACAGAAGGACAAATAGTAGGGATTCGTATAACAGTTTATCCAAGATCAATAATACTTCATAATAATCAATTGTGAAGCAGAATTCAAAAATAAAGATCAAAACATGGATACAATCAAAGATAGTAACCATAATAGACATCTTGGACAAAAAGGAAAAATTTTATTTTTCGGTGAATAGTGCCGTATTCGTGAATAGTGCCGTATACGTGAATAGTGCCGTATACGTGAATAGTAACCCCGACACAAAAAGTTCCAAATTTGATAAAAACTCATATCAATATTTTAGCATAATGATATTGAAGAAAATAATATCATTTAAGAAGAAAATAATATCCCTTACCTCAAAATATCAGTACTTCTGGTCGGAATACCGGTATAAGGCTGAAAGAAACTTGCTCTGATGAATAGAAACTCTCAAAGTATCTAAATACTCACAAAATACACTCAATAATCTAGAGAGAGAAAGAGAGAAAACTTGTTTCTGGTGTGATTTTCAATTCTAACTTAGCCCTCTATTTATAGGAAAATTTTAGTAGGTTTGACCTGCAACCTGATGGCTTTACCTGCTACTATTCCCACCCACCACATTTGAAATATAATTCAGCACATTTCTTCACCAACCACAAGTGGGGCCCACCAATTCTAGAATTTTCCATCAAAATGATAAACTCCGAAAATTCAACAATTTCTGAACCAGTCATCTTGTAAAATTCGTAATAAATCATACGTTCATTTTTAACGGTTCAAAATTTGTGGGCATATACTCAACTTATATATGTATAACATATCCAAAAATTACCACGATCCAACGGTCGGATTAAAAATTATAACCCCCGCAAAATATCTCAAAAACCCTGATTTTTAATACCTCCATTCCGATAAAAATACTGATAAAACACCTCAACATTAACTCCTTCATTTTTAACCACAAAAATATATCCCTCATTTATATCCACATAAAATAAATATTTCCTTATCATATGAATCAATAATTAATTATTCACAAATAATATTACAGAATCACATTTATGACAACCAGGCCGTTCCCAGGAAAGAGGGGGCTTTCCAATAAGGATTTCTCCTTACTGGCGCGCAATTAGATGACCAAACCTCTCCTTAGACAGAACTTTCTAGACATTGCCAATAATGTTATCTAATAATATTATTCAAATAATATGAATTATTGATCTGATAATGGAAAATACTGTGCAACAACAATTATTGAAACAACAATAATATAAAATATCAATGCAACAATTATTGAATCAATAAAATAAAATATTGAACAATAACTACTGTAACAATTATTGAGTAGTGCCTTCTTACGTAAGAATTAATAATTGGTGCAATACTGTGTGCTACTGTATTTTAACCACTGGGTATTCCCACAGTATTAACGGTAACAACTACGCCGTTATTTATAAACAACTTATACTTGTCGTTTTCTTCATCCAATCGCTTTCCGTTATGGGGCCCACACAAGGCTGCGCCGTCGTACGAATATTCCCCGACAGTAAGAATATTCCACGACCAAACGAATATTCCCCGGAAAAATGAATATTTTTTAACCACTTGCTTATTTTGCAAAATTTGCACATTTCACCCATAACCAAAGTATTATATCAAATTAACCCCTTATTATTCACAATAATATATAGAGAAAATTTGATTTTATTCATTAATAAGTTGGGGTCTTACACATACCATTCAATATCATCCTGAAAAAGAGAACGTGGTAGCTGACGCATTGAGTAGAAGATCATATGCAAGTACGAGTGCGATATTGTCAACACAAAGACCCATTTTGTGTGACTTGCAAAGGATGGAGATAGAGTTAAAGACTCCAGGGACCCATGTGATGATGGCGAATATACGAGTAGAACCAACTTTAATCGATAGAGTTAAAGTTGCTCAAGCTACAGACCTGGAGCTGATGCGTATGAGGAAGAAAGTGCAAGAAGGTGTTATGTCGGAAGCAAGAATCGATGAAGAAGGAATACTTCGAGTCAACTCCAGACTTTGTGTTCCTAAAAACCCTGAATTAAAGTATGAAATCATGATGGAGGCGCACAACACACCATTTGCAATCCATCTTGGAAGTACCAAAATGCATCATGATCTTCGTCATATATTTTAGTGGAGCAATATGAAGAGAGAGATAGCGTTGTTTATCTCAAGGTGTTTAACTTGTCAACGAGTCAAAGCGGAGCATCAAGTACCAAAAGGTCCATTGCAACCACTTAAAATTCCAAAATAGAAGTGGGAGCACATTACCATGGATTTCGTTACCGGTCTTCCTAAGGTTTCTCAAGGTATTGATGCGATTTGGGTCATTGTTGATAGATTGACCAAGTCTACTCATTTCTTACCGATACGAGAAACTTATACACTTGAACGTCTTGCTCGTATGTACATAAACGAGATTGTAAGACTGTATGGTATGCCAGTATCCATAGTTTCTGATCGATACCCAAGATTCACTTCACGATTTTGGGTTAGTTTACAAAAAGCTATGGGCACGGATTTACGATTTAGTTCAGCATATCATCCTCAGACGGACGGACAATCAGATAGGTCTATTCAAACTCTTGAAGATCTATTAAGACTCTGTGTCCTTGATTTTAAGGGATGTTGGGACAAGTTCTTACCATTGGTGGAGTTTTCCTACAACAACAGTTATCAAACAAGTATTGGCATGGCTCCATTCGAAGCATTGTATAGAAGAAAATGTCGTTCTCCAGTATGCTGGGATGAGGTGGGTGAAGTAATGTTGTTGAGACCGGAGTTGGTACGTATGACTACAGAAAAGATTCAAACGATCCGACAACGTATAAAAACCTCACAAGATCGACAAAAGAGTTATTTTGATCTTCATCGAAAGGACGTGGAATTTGATGTAGGAGATCATGTGTTCTTACGTGTTGCTCCATGGAAAGGAGTTACGAGATTTGGAAAGAGAGAAAAGCTCAATCCTCGATTCATCGGTCCAATTTTAATCCTCGATCGAGTAAAAACTGTGGCTTATAGACTCGCTTTACCGCCAAGTATGTCTCGTGTTCATAACGTTTTTCACATATCCATGTTACGTAAATATGTGGAAGACCCGAACCACATTATTGAGTTAGAACCGGACGAAATAACGGAGGATTTGACGTATGAAGAAGTTCCTGTTCAAATCTTGGATGAGAAGGAACATATTCTACGCTCCAAGGTTATACCTCAAGTCAAAGTTTTGTGGAGAAACCACGATGTTAAGGAAATGACTTGGGAGTTAGAATCTGAAATGAAATCAAGGTATCCTTACCTCTTCGACATACCAGGTACGTACCCTAATTTCGAGGTAAGAAGAGGAGGTTGTAAGACCCCAACTTTTATCAATAAAGATGAATTTTCTATAAATATCATTTTTGAATATTATGGAGTTAATTTGATATAATGTTATAGTTGTGGGTAATATTTATAAATTTTGCAAAGTACGCAAGTTGTTATATAATATTCAATTGGTCGGGGAATATTCGTTTTAACAGGAAATATTCGTACAACGACACAATCATTAGTGGACCCCACAACAGAATTATTGTCGGATTGAGAAAACGACAAAAATATTTTATTAAAAATAACGGCAGAAGTTTTACCATTGATACTGTTGAACTACTCGGTAGTAAAAGTACAGTAATACGTGTGGTTGCATAGTAGTACACGGTATTGATTATTAATGCTTATATGAGAAGTCACTCAGTTTGATTCAATTGTTATCAGTTAATAATATGAATTATTTAGCGATAATGACGTTTTGTTTTATTCGTATTATTAACGTAATAAAACAGAAACAACTTTTTATATAAAACAGAATACTTTATTAAAGTTATTCTATAAATAGAATATATTATATTTTATTTAAAAGATTTTTCTTTAAATATGGACCGTCAGATTGAAGTAATCAATCTGGACCGTTCATGGATTAGTTACTATGCATTCTATTTTTTTATAAATAGCAGCTCATTCCTTCATTATTTCTTACGAATTCACTGAACTCTAGAGAGAGAAACTCTAGACAGAGAAACTATAGAGAGAAACTATAGAGAGAGAGAAGAAGAGTATTCTGCTACTTAACTACTTCCATATTTCAGCTCTTCTTTAAAAACGGTAAGGGGTGTTATTCTTTCTTATTCATGAAGAGAACTGTTGTTATTCCATTTCTTATTATTCTGTTGGAATAACATGTATACGCGGTCTACCCTATACTTGGTGACATTCTTCTATTATTCTGTTGGAACATCCTGTCTGTGTGTTTTACACCGGACCTGGTTCCGTTTTTATTATTATTCTGTTGGAACATCCTGTCTGTGTGTTTTACACCGGACCTGGTTTCGTCTTTATTATTATTCTGTTGGAACATCCTGTCTGTGTGTTTTACACCGGACCTGGTTCCGTCTTTATTATTATTCTGTTGGAACATCCTGTCTGTGCGTTTTACACCAGAACTGGTTCCGTCTTTATTATTATTCTGTTGGAACATCCTGTCTGTGCGTTTTACACCAGACATGGTTTCGTCTTTATTATTATTCTGTTGGAATATCCTGTCTGTGCATTTTACGCCGGACCTGGTTCCATTATTTATTATTCTGTTGGAATAACCTGTCTGTGCGGTCTACCGCATGCCGGGTGATTTCTTTTGTTATTTCATTCTTTATTATACTCAGTTGGTTAAGTTTTGACATCTATACTCCATGAAATTAGTGGAATATCCTTGATAATTGCGGTTCATCCAGTATGTTTTCATGAAAATATTTTTCTAAGTATTCTTGAATTTTACTCCACAAAGCAGTATCATGTTGACAATTTGGACGTTGTTAATTCTTGGATAAATTAACTCTTGAACTTGTTTTATTGAATTCTTATATCATTGTCATCATCCTCATGTTTATAAAATGTTGAAAGTCATCTGTGGCCTGTAGTGCATAGATGGACTTGGTATGATTATGACTAGGGATTATTCGGTATAATCATGACCGTAATGTTACAAATGATGTGATAAAAGTTCTCATTGGCCCGTAGTGCATTGATGGACAGTTGTTGGCATGATCATGACCATTAATGAATACAGGAATATCCTTGGTCGTAGTGCAGGGGTGATTCGATGATGTGGATTATTTTATTAAGCTGAGTCCCAGCGATAACAGTGTTGAAAAACCTTTTAAATCATAAAAGATAGTAGAGTTTATTTTCTACTTGACTCTTTTAATGGATTGCTTGTTCCGCTGCAGTTAAACTTGATATTCGTTATATTTTATCAGTGTAACACTGTTGAAGGCTAATGATAATTTATTCTGCATTATCTTAGTCATAATATTTCTTACTGGGCTAGTTGAGCTCACCCTTTCTTTCACTGTTCTCTTCAGGAAATGAGAATATAGCTGGAACGAGTCGAGAAACGGAGTGATGGTCCAGAGGATAGCATTAGTAGTCCTCACTATTCTGTGAAATAGTGTGATAATAAGTGTAACGAGGACTCCTTTTGAGTATGGATACTCTCTAGAAGATAATATTTGTATTCAAACTTACAGATTATGTTTTGTCGTATTGTACACGACAGTTGTATTATTAAGTTGTATTTGTATTCAGTACCATGTATCTGGTTTGAATACAAATATTATCTTTTAGAGAGTATCCATACTCAAAAGGAGTCCTCGTTACAATTATTATCACACTATTACACAGAATAGTGAGGACTACTAATACTATCATCTGGTTCATCACTCCGTTTCCCGACTCGTCCCAGCTATATTCTCATGTCCTGAAGAGAACAGTGAAAGAAAGGGTGAGCTCAACTAGCCCAGTAAGAAAAATTATGACTAAGATAATGTAGAATAAATTATCATTAGCCTTCAACAATGTTAAACTGATAAAATATAACGAACATCAAGTATAACTGCAGCGGAACAAGCAATCCATTAAGAGAGTCAAGTAGAAAATAAAATCTACTATCTTCTATGATTTAAAAGGTTTTTTAACACTGTTATCGCTGAGACTCAGCTTAATAAAATAATCCACATCATCGAATCACCCCTGCACTACGGCCAAGGATATTCGTGTATTCATTAATGGTCATGATCATGCTAACAACTGTCCATCAATGCACTACGGGCCAATGGGGACTTTTACCACATCATTTGTAACATTACGGTCATGATTATACCGAATAATCCCTAGTCATAATCATACCAAGTCCATCTATGCACTACAGGCCACAGATGACTTTCAACATTTTATAAACATGAGGATGATGACAATGATATAAGAATTCAATAAAACAAGTTCAAGAATTAATTTATCCAAGAATTAACAACGTCCAAATTGTCAACATGATACTGCTTTGTGGAGTAAAATTCAAGAATACTTAGAAAAATATTTTCATGAAAAGATACTGGATGAACCGCAATTATCAAGGATATTCTACTAATTTCATGGAGTATAGATGTCAAAACTTAACCAACTGAGTATAATAAAGAATGGAATAACAAAAGAAATCACCCGGCATGCGATAGACCGCACAGACAGGTTATTCCAACAGAATAATAAATAATGGAACCAGGTCCGGCGTAAAATGCACAGACAGGATATTCCAACAGAATAATAATAAAGACGGAACCATGTCTGGTGTAAAACGCACAGACAGGATGTTCCAACAGAATAATAATAAAGACGGAACCAGTTCTGGTGTAAAACGCACAGACAGGATGTTCCAACAGAATAATAATAAAGACGGAACCAGGTCTGGTGTAAAACACACAGACAGGATGTTCCAACAGAATAATAATAAAGACGAAACCAGGTCCGGTGTAAAACACACAGACAGGATGTTCCAACAGAATAATAATAAAGACGGAACCAGGTCCGGTGTAAAACACACAGACATGATGTTCCAACAAAATAATAATAAAGATGGAACCAGGTCCGGTGTAAAACACACAGACAGGATGTTCCAACAGAATAATAATAAAGACGGAACCAGGTCCAGTGTAAAACACACAGATAGGATATTCCAACAGAATAATAGAAGAATGTCACCAAGTATAGGGTAGACCGCGTATACAGGTTATTCCAACAGAATAATAAGAAATTGAATAACAACAGTTCTCTTCATGAATAAGAAAGAATAACACCCCTTATCTTTTTAAAGAAGAGCTTAAAATAAGGAAGTAGTTAAGTAGCAGAATACTTTCTTTCTCTCTCTCTCTATAGTTTCTCTCTCTAGAGTTCAGTGAATTCGTAAGAAATAATGAAGGAATGAGCTGCTATTTATAGAAAAATGGAATGCATAGTAACTAATCCATGAACGGTCCAGATTGATTACTTTAATCTGACGGTCCATATTTAAAGAAAAATCTTTTAAATAAAATATAATATATTCTATTTATAGAATAACTTTAATAAAGTATTCTATTTTATATAAAAAGATGTTTCTGTTTTATTATGTTAATAATACGAATAAAACAAAACATCATTATCGCTAAATAATTCATATTATTAACTGACAATAATTGAATCAAACTGAGTGACTTCTCACATAAGCATTAATAATCAATACCGTGTGCTACTATGCAACCACACGTATTACTGTACTTTTACTACCGAGTAGTTCAACAGTATCAATAGTAAAACTTTTGCCATTATTTTTAATAAAATATTTTTGTCATTTTCTCAATCCGATAATAATTCCGTTGTGGGGTCCACAAATGATTGTGCCGTTGTACGAATATTTCCTGTTAAAACGAATATTCTCCGACCAATCGAATATTATATAACAACTTGCGTACTTTGCAAAATTTATAAATATTACCCACAACTATAACATTATATCAAATTAACTCCATAATATTCAAAAATGATATTTATAGAATATTCATCTTTATTTATAAAAGTTGGGGTCTTACATAATCGATAGCAACTATGACAAAACTGACCTGACCTTTGGCTTTAGGCAACGGACCCAATATATCTACCCCCCAGACAGCGAAGGGTATAGGAGATAATATCGAATATAGCTTTTTTGGTGGCTGATGTGGGATCGGACTATTGAGCTGACACTTCTCACACTTCTTCACATACTCTGTAGCTTCCTTGAAGATCGTAGGCCAGTAGTACCCCTGCCGAAGTACCTTAAAAGCTAGAGACTTAGCGGCCATATGGTCACCGCAAATACCCTCGTGAACCTCCCGAAGAGCATACTCAGCCTCAGATGGAACCAGACATTTCAACAATGGTGACGAAAATGCCAGTCGATAAAGATCCCCATCTATAAGAATGAAGTTGACACTCTTGTATTTGATCTTTTTTGCCAACATCTGATCCGAAGGAAGGACGTCATCTGCCAGATATTCAATGTAGGGAGTCATCCAACAGTTAGACCACTCGATACACATTATCGCCTCATGGTGGATACTCGGCTGCTGCAAAACCTCTAAGTAAACTGATTCATTGAAAACGACAGCATCCACAGTGGCCAGTTTTGATAATGCATCGGCAATGGAATTGTCGTTGCGCTCTATGCCCTGAAACTCATAAGAGACGAAATACTGAAGTCGGTCCTTCAACTCTGCCAAGTATTTGATCATTCTCGTCCCCCGAGCTTTATAATCTCCCGATAGTTGTTTGACGACCAGTTGAGAGTCACTATAAATGATCAACTTCTGAACTTCTAAACTCTTCGCTAGTCGAACTCCTGCTAATACTACTTCATACTTGGCCTTGTTGTTCGTTGCTCTGAACCCAAATCGGATGGCCTGCTGCACTTTAAATCCCTCCGAACTTGTTAAAATAATCCCTGCCCCGGTGACGTCCGCAGTAGAAGATCCATCTGCATATAGCGTCCATGCATTCTGACGGTGTTGAAGAACTGCCACTGCTCGATCGGACATCTCAGCTTCTGGCAGCTCAGTATCTGCTTCGGAGAACGAACATTCCACCATGAAATCGGCCAAGGCTTGACCTTTGATAGCAGTTCGGGGATGATATTCAATAAAGAATTGGGATAACTTCATAGTTCATGCTGCTAATCTCCCCGAAACTTCTGGTTTGCTCATTACATTCTTCAGCGGTTGATCCGTGTAGACGACTAGGAGCCGACCTTGAAAATATTGCCGAAGCTTTCGACTAGTAATTATTAAAGCGAAGGTAAATTTCTCAATGTTTGGATACCTAGTTTCAGCATCTCTTAGGACGTGACTGACATAATAAACCGGATGCTACTTGCCATTGACCTCCCGAACTAACACTGCTCCAACTGCCAGCGTGCTAGCTGCCAGATATAAATACAAAGTCTCAGCTGGAGTGGGTTTCATCAATAAAGGAACCGAGGACAGATATGTCTTTATGCCTTGGAAGGCGTCTTCACACTCCGAAGTCCATTGGAACGTCTTCGCATTCTTCGGTCCTTTCAGTGTGCTGAAGAATGGCAAGCATCTTTCTGCGGATTTGGACATGAACCTCCTCAAAGCTGCAATCCTACCAGTCAGACGTTGAACGTCTTTGAATGACTGAGGAGTCTTCATGTCTAGAATGGCCTGTATCTTTTCTGGATTAGCGTCGATGCCCCTTTGACTGACCAAGTAACCCAGGAACTTCCCTGCACCGAGTCCGAAGGTACACTTAGTAGGATTGAGCCTCAATTTGTGAAGGCGGACCGTCTGAAAGCACTCCTCCAGATCATCCAAATGCTTCTGAATCATCGTGCTCTTCACAATCATATCATCCACGTACACCTCCATATTCTTTCCCAGCTGCTTATGGAAGACAAAGTTCATCATTCTCTAATAGGTGGCTTCAGCATTTATCAGGCCGAAGGTCATCTTCTGATAGGCGTACACCGAACGGTGTGTGATGAATGTTGTCTTTGGAATGTCCTCCTTGCACATAGAAATTTGATGATAACCTGAAAATGCATCCATAAAGCTTAGTAGTGCATACCCCGAAGTCGCATCAATAAGTTGGTCAATATGAGGTAGAGGATAGAAGTCCTTTGGGCATGCTTTGTTTAGATCTGTGTAATTGATGCAGACTCTCCATTTCCCATTATGCTTTTGCACCAGCACCACATTTGCCATCCACTCCAGATAGTCAATCTCGAAGATGAAGTCAACAGCTATCAGCTTTGCGATCTCCTCATCAATGATTCTTTGACGTTCAGGTGCAAAGATCCGTCTTTTCTGCCGAACTGGCTTCTTCGAAGGATCCACATCCAGCCGATGCTCAGCAATCTTTCGGCTAATCCCAGGCATGTCTTGTGGCTCCCATGCGAAGATGTCTGCATAACATCGAAGAAGTTCCATAAGGTTTGTCCGGAAAGGTTCCGACAAACCCGAACCAATCTTCACTGTCTTGTCTTTCTTTCCCAGGACCAATTTGATTTCCTCTATCTCTCATGTAGGAATAACCAATGGACCCGAACTGCTTTCAGTGAAGGGCTCGATCTCAATTGTCATGGTTTGCTTCTGCTTGCTGACCCCCACTCCCGAGGAAATGATAGCATTTCGGTAGCAGCGTCGGGCCAGATCCAAATCTCCTGCCACCTCCCCAACTCCATGTGCAGTAGGGAACTTGATCTTAAAATGAGGGATGGAAGTCACTGCTTGGAGAGCGATCAAAGTAGGGTCTTCCCAGTATGGCGTTGTAGGCTGAATCTATATGCACAACATAAAATTTACATGTTATTTCTACCTGTTATGGAGCAGTACCGAAGATGACCGGTAGCTCGATAGTCCCTGCCACTCTGACCGGATCGTTGCTGAAGCCATACAAGGGAGCCTCCTGTCCAACCTCCATCTTTCGTCCCTCAAGATGCATCCTCTGATAAGCATGGGCATACAGAATATCCACAGAAGACCCGTTATCTATCATCATACGCTTTTATATCTACTGATCCCACTTGTGCAGTGATCACCAATGCTCCTTCATGGGGCTCAATGGGTTCCAAAGGGTAATCTGCATCGGTGAAGGATATAACAGTCCCTGGAAATTGTCTGTCGATCTTCGGGGGAGCACCTACTACGGACATGACTGAATCCAGCTCTTTTCCCTACTAAATTCCCTGCTGTCCACCGGTTATTACATCAAGACGTGCCTTGGTGGCGGGTTTTGGTATAGGCTTGCATGGGAGGAACATTTGAACCGCCTGAACAGTACGGTCAAACATTCATACTGATCTTGTTGGTTCCTTCTACCACATATGAACCAGTACACCATTTTGAACTTACCTCTTATAAAATCTTTCAAATTGCAACACTCTTTAATGTCGTGGCTATTGTAAGACCCCAACTTTTATAAATAAAGATGAATTTTTATAAATATCATTTTTGAATATTATGGAGTTAATTTGATATAATGTTATAGTTGTGGGTAATATTTATAAATTTTGCAAAGTACGCAAGTTGTTATATAATATTCGATTGGTCGGGGAATATTCGTTTTAACAGGGAATATTCGTACAACGACACAATCATTGGTGGACCCCACAACGGAATTATTGTCGGATTGAGAAAACGACAAAAATATTTTTATTAAAAATAACGGCGGAAATTTTACCATTGTTACTGTTGAACTACTCGGTAGTAAAAGTACAGTAATACGTGTGGTTGCATAGTAGCACACGGTATTGATTATTAATGCTTATGTGAGAAGTCACTCAGTTTGATTCAATTATTGTCAGTTAATAATATGAATTATTTAGCGATAATGACGTTTTGTTTTATTCGTATTATTAACGTAATAAAACAGAAACATCTTTTTATATAAAACAAAATACTTTATTAAAGTTATTCTATAAATAGAATATATTATATTTTATTTAAAAGATTTTTCTTTAAATATGGACCGTCAGATTAAAGTAATCAATCTGGACCGTTCATGGATTAGTTACTATGCATTCTATTTTTCTATAAATAGCAGCTCATTCCTTCATTATTTCTTACGAATTCACTGAACTCTAGAGAGAGAAACTATAGAGAGAAACTATAGAGAGAGAGAAGAAGAGTATTCTGCTACTTAACTACTTCCTTATTTCAGCTCTTCTTTAAAACGGTAGGGGTGTTATTCTTTTTTATTCATGAAGAGAACTTTGTTATTCCATTTCTTATTATTCTGTTGGAATAACCTGTATACGCGGTCTACCCTATACTTGGTGACATTCTTCTATTATTCTGTTGGAACATCCTGTCTGTGTGTTTTACACCGGACCTGGTTCGTTTATTATTCTGTTGGAACATCCTGTCTGTGTGTTTTACACCGGACCTGGTTGTTTTTTATTGTTGGAACATCCTGTCTGTGTGTTTTACACCGGACCTGGTTCCGTTTTTATTATTTTCTGTTGGAATATCCTGTCTGTGTGTTTTACACCGGACCTGGTTCCATTATTTATTATTCTGTCGGAATATCCTGTCTGTGCGTTTACGCCGGACCTGGTTCCATTATTTATTATTCTGTTGGAATAACCTGTCTGTGCGGTCTATCGCATGCATGGTGATTTCTTTTGTTATTCCATTCTTTATTGTACTCAGTTGGTTAAGTTTTGACTTCTATACTCCATGAAATTTGTGGAATATCCTTGATAGTTGCGTTTCATCCAGTATCTTTTCATGAAAATATTCTTCTAAGCATTCTTGAATTTTACTCCACAATGCAGTATCATGTTGACAATTTGGACGTTGTTAATTCCTGGATAAATTAATTCTTGAACTTGTTTTATTGAATTCTTATATCATTGTCATCATCCTCATGTTTATAAAATGTTGAAAGTCATCTGTGGCCTGTAGTGCATAGATGGACTTGGTATGATTATGACCAGGGATTATTCGGTATAATCATGACCGTAATGTTACAAATGATGTGGTAAAAGTCCTCATTGGCCCGTAGTGCATTGATGGACAGTTGTTGGCATGATCATGACCATTAATGAATACACGAATATCCTTGGCCGTAGTGCAGGGGTGATTCGATGATGTGGATTATTTTATTAAGCTGAGTCTCAGCGATCACAGTGTTGAAAAACCTTTTAAATCATAAAAGATAGTAGAGTTTATTTTCTACTTGACTCTTTTAATGGATTGCTTGTTCCGCTGCAGTTAAACTTGATGTCTATTATATTTTATCAGTTTAACATTGTTGAAGGCTAATGATAATTTATTCTGCATTATCTTAGTCATAATATTTCTTACTGGGCTAGTTGAGCTCACCCTTTCTTTCACTGTTCTCTTCAGGAAATGAGAACGTAGCTGGGGCAAGTCGGGGTACGGGAGTGATGGTCCGAATGATAGTATTAGTTAGTAGTCCTCACTATTCTATGTAATGGTGTGTTAATAAATGTAATGAGGACTCCTTTTGAGTATGAATACTCTCTAGAAGATAATATTTGTATTCAAACTCACAGTTTATGTTTTGTCGTATTGTACACGACAGTTGTATTAGTAAGTTGTATTTGTATTCTGTACTATGTATCTGACGACCCAAGATGGGTGATGTATACCTAATTTTGGGGGCGTCACAGTTGGTATCAGAGCTTAGGGATATGATCCCTGGCTAAGATGTGAGAATAGAACTAGGAGGGGAGAGACGGGGAATTCCTTCGCTAGTATGACCTACCTAAGTTTATTTGCATGGTATTTAATTGGTCGGTCATAATATAAGGATAATATATGACATATCAATTAATTTTTATTTTGTGGCAGTATCTGAAAATGGCATCTGAGAATGTTGAGAATAGCAATGGAGCACAGACGACTGTTGATTCACCACATATCAATAATCAGGATAATGTGCATCAGGAAGGTGTCAATCCTCATGCAAACAACAACACTGACCAAATGATGAATGATCAAATGTTCAGAGGCTTTATGCAATTCATGCAACAACATGGTGAAAGCGGCTCCTGTCCACAACGTAGGTGGAAATACTGGAAAACTCTCAGGCGGTCACCGCTAAACAGTTTAAGGAGCTGGGACCACCGGAGTTTAAGGGAGAACCCAAACCACTTGTAGCTGAAACATGGATAAAGCAGATCACCAAGATATTTGATGTCTTGGGTTGCTCCGAGGAGCAAAAGGTTCCCTTTGCCGCCTTTATGTTGCGAGGAGAGGCAGATTACTGGTGGGAATCGATAAAGCGTACTCAACCTGCCGCACTGAAGATGTCTTGGGAGAAGTTCCAAGAGCTGTTTAACGACAAATACTTTCCCGAGAGTATTCGTCACATGAAGGAGGTGGAGTTCATCAAATTGGAGCAGAATAATATGACCGTGTCGCAGTACGAGGCAAAATTTGCGGAGTTATCCCGGTTTGCGTCCCACCTGGTGGATAATGAAGAAAGAATGACGCGGATGTTTTTAAGAGGTTTGAAGCCGGAGATACGTCAACATCTTGTTTTCTCATAAACTGTGTTTGTATTCAGATGTTGTAAATAGGGCTCAGTTGGTGGAGCGCGATAACGAGACAACGCAACCAAAAGAGAGCAGCCGGCAAAATGATAATACCAGTGAGAGCAGTCATCGAAGCGGTGACAACAAGCGTGGAGGGAATCAACAGGCCAGAAATGGTAACCACTTCGGTGGTAATCAGGGCCAAAACAATAAGAATGGACATTTCAAGAAGAGGAGATTCAACAATGATGGAAAGACGTCAGCACCAGCACCTGTCGTTAAGGAAGGAGAACGACCACCTATCATATGTTTCAAATGCGGAGGGGAGGGGCACATCAGTCCAAACTGCGCGATGCCGTCCAAAGCATGTTATAATTGTGGAAGAGAAGGTCATTTAGCCCGATTTTGTCGTTTACCGAAGACAAATTCAGCTAGGATGGAGGCACCAAAGGCCGTCCCAGAAAAGTCAAAACCGGTTGTGCAAGGGAGAGCGTTTGTTGTGAACTCCCAGAAGCAAGGAACCCGAATGAGGTCATCACGGGTAAGCTTATCATAAACTCTAACGAAGTCTATACTTTATTTGATACCGGTTCAACCCATTCTTTTATTTCTCCTACTTGCGCTCATCGATTAAATTTGATTCCGGAGAAATTAGACTTTGACTTAGCTGTTGAAACTCCATTGGGAGAAACCTTCATTACATCCACGGTTTATAAGTCTTGTTTGGTTCAAGTTGGTACCCACACATTACCTGTCGATCTTATTTCATTAAAAATACTTGCATTTGACGTGATTCTAGGGATTGATTGGTTAACTACTCATTCATGCAAAAATTGATTGTTTTCGTAAGGTTGTTAGCTTTCATATTCCTAATCGACCTATTATGCGAATTCAAGCAACCAAACCATTAAAATCAATCGCTGTCATCTCAAGCCATAAAGCTATTCGTTTATTGAAAAACGGATGTCAAGCTTTCTTAGCTCATGTCACAGATCTAAACAAAAATACGTCAGTTTTGAATGATATTTCTATTGTTAATAAATTTCCCTGACGTATTCCCTGAAGAACTTCCTGGCCTACCCCCAGAGCGTGAAATTGAATTTTGTATCGACCTTGAACCGGTACAAAACCCATTTCCAAAGCCCCATATCGAATGGCTCCTATTGAACTTCAGGAGTTAAAGACCCAACTGCAGGAATTGTTAGACATTGGTTTTATTCGTCCTAGTACTTCTCCTTGGGGTGCTCCTGTTCTGTTCGTGAAGAAGAAAGATGGGAGTATGCGACTTTGTATTGATTATCGGGAGTTGAATCATGTCACCATCAAAAATAGGTACCCATTGCCACGTATTGATGACCTGTTTGACCAGTTGCAAGGAGCACAATTCTTTTCAAAGATCGATCTTCGTTCTGGATATCATCAGCTGAAGGTTAGAACTGAGGATATTCCAAAGACGGCTTTTAGAACTCGGTACGGGCATTATGAATTCTTAGTTATGTCTTTTGGATTGACTAATGCTCCTGCTGCCTTCATGGATATGATGAACAGGGTATTCAAGGAATATTTGGATCACTTTGTGGTCGTCTTTATTGATGACATCCTTATTTATTCCAAAAGCCGTGAAGATCATGAGCAACACTTGAGGCTGGTACTCCAAAAGCTTCGTGAATACAAACTTTATGCCAAGTTGAAGAAATGCGAGTTCTGGCTGGAAGAGGTAGCATTCCTTGGGCACGTAGTATCAAGTCGTGGAATATCGGTTGACCGGCAAAGATTGAAGCTATTCAAAGCTGGGAGCAACCTAAATCAGTGACCGAGGTACGTAGCTTTCTTGGTTTAGCTGGTTATTATCGGAGATTCGTGGAAGGATTTTCTCGAATCGCTACTCCATTAACTCAGCTGACTCGGAAAGATACAAAGTTTGGTTGGATGGAGCGAAGAATGTGAGCAGAGTTTTCAAGAACTCAAGAGGAGACTCATTTCAGCACCTGTTCTAACAATACCATCTGGCTCGGAGGGATTTGTCATCTACAGTGATGCTTCGAGCAAAGGGTTGGGATGCGTTCTCATGCAACATGGAAAAGTCATAGCCTATGCATCAAGACAACTCAAGGAATATGAGAGGAATTATCCTACTCATGATCTAGAGTTGGCAGCTGTTGTCTTTGCACTTAAAATTTGGAGGCATTACTTGTATGGGGAGAAAGTGGAGATCTTTACGGATCATAAAAGCCTCAAATATTTCTTCACTCAAAAGGAACTCAACATGCGACAACGACGTTGGCTTGAACTGTTGAAAGATTATGATCATACCATTCAATACCATCCTGGAAAAGCGAACGTGGTAGCTGACGCATTGAGTAGAAGATCATATGCGGTACAAGTGCAATATTAACAACGCAAAGGCCCATTTTGTGTGACTTGCAAAGGATGGAGATAGAGTTAAAGACTCCAGGGACCCATGTGATGATGGCGAATATACGAGTAGAACCGACTTTAATCGATAAAGTTAAAGCTGCTCAAGCTACAGACCTGGAGCTGATGCGTATGAGGAAGAAAGTGCAAGAAGGTTCTATGCCGGAAGCAAGAATCGATGAAGAAGGAATACTTCGAGTCAACTCCAGACTTTGTGTTCCTAACAACCCTGATTTAAAGTATGAAATCATGATGGAGGCGCACAACACACCGTTTGCAATCCATCCTGGAAGTACCAAAATGTATCATGATCTTCGTCATACATTTTGGTGGAGCAATATGAAGAGAGAGATAGCGTTGTTTATCTCAAGGTGTCTAACTTGTCAACGAGTCAAAGCGGAGCATCAAGTACCAAAAGGTCCATTGCAACCACTTGAAATTCCAGAATGGAAGTGGGAGCACATTACCATGGATTTCGTTACCGGTCTTCCTAGGGTTTCTCAAGGTATTGATGCGATTTGGGTCATTGTTGATAGATTGACCAAGTCTGCTCATTTCTTACCGATACGAGAAACTTATACACTTGAACGTCTTGCTCGTATGTACATAAACGAGATTGTAAGACTGCATGGTATGCCAGTATCCATAGTTTCTGATCGAGACCCAAGATTCACTTCACGATTTTGGGTTAGTTTACAAAAAGCTATGGGCACGGAGTTACGATTTAGTTCAGCATATCATCCTCAGACGGACGGACAATCAGAGAGGACTATTCAAACTCTTGAAGATCTATTAAGACTCTGTGTCTTTGACTTCAAGGGAAGTTGGGACAAGTTCTTACCATTGGTGGAGTTTTCCTACAACAACAGTTATCAAGCAAGTATTGGCATGGCTCCATTCGAAGCATTGTATGGAAGAAAATGTCGTTCTCCAGTATGCTGGGATGAGGTGGGCGAAGCAACGTTGTTGGGACCGGAGTTGGTACGTATGACTACAGAAAAGATTCAAACGATCCGACAACGTATAAAAACCTCACAAGATCGACAAAAGAGTTATGCTGATCTTCATCGAAAGGACGTGGAATTTGATGTAGGAGATCATGTGTTCTTACGTGTTGCTCCATGGAAAGGAGTTACGAGATTTGGAAAGAGAGGAAAGCTAAATCCTCGATTCATCGGTCCATTTTTAATCCTCGATCGAGTAGGAACTGTGGCTTATAGACTCGCTTTACCGCCAAGTATGTCTCGTGTTCATAACGTTTTCCACATATCCATGTTACGCAAATATGTGGAAGACCCGAACCACATTATTGAGTTAGAACCGGACGAAATAGCGGAGGATTTGAC